>JAMKCH010056601.1:0-15668 GCA_023653785.1 Ophioderma brevispina | reverse complement strand
TTTGTTTTGGACATACCAAATTCTTGAACAATCTGATTAAAATCATTAAATCAGTGTTATTATATAAAATTTAGACCATTTTGTGCACAAGGCTCATTTGTTTGTGTTTAAAGGGTATTTCTGATCTTTGACATCTGCGAGACGTCATTAAACGGGTGTGTCAAAATGAAGTGATCGCTTTGAAAAATACATCTAATAAAAAGTATGAGGTATTTTGGCCAACTTGCTCGTTAGGAAATGCAAAATCTTGTCCACTCATGAGTACAAAACACTGACGTGTGATAATTATCAAGGATTCTGTGGTTATAAAGTTGCGCGAAGATTGTATGGGTTGAATTCATGGGCTTGGCTATTGCGGTCACCCAAGAGAGAAATTCCAGGTGCTACAACCAATCCAAAGGCTATGGTCCATTAAAGAAATTTTACTTCACACAGGTGGAATTGGAACAGCCAACCGTGAATACAGCACAGTTCATACCACAGCAAGGGCGCTTCCCTGTTTCCATGCACTCAAGATCTAGCAGAAGAGCTCAGAAGATTCTTTCAAGCAATACCCAAAACATAACCTGGAAGCATTGGAGGACTATTAAGGACGAAGCTGATTTTACTCTCTGTAGAGTACTCACCATATATACGAGTCTACGATAGGATACACCAAAGGGACCCGGGGGGGTGTTACTCGACCCAAAATTGGGGGTAGGGTGTGCGTCCGCCGAGTAAAAAAAAATCGACCCAGTTTATAGATAAACACCAAAATTGTAAAAAAAATATGACCCATTTCTATAGTTGGCTCCGAACTTTTGACCCATTTCTCTAGTGGCTTTGAAATTTCGCACCATTTTCATGTAATCTTAGCAAAATCAACCCATTTTCATAGTGAATAGATTTTTCGGAAAATCGGAAAAATCAACCATTTCATTGTGATTGTACTGAAAATTCAGAAAAAAATTGACCATTCATAGTTAATTGAACCAAAATTGAAAAATGGACATTTATAGGCGGCAATGACCTCAAAAAATGACCCAATTCAATATAGTAGCATGGTGGGAAAAAACGACCCAAATTGTTTAGTAAGGCGTGAATGAAAATGTGACCCATATCGGCGGCACATATGGACTAACCTTTTCACTGAAGTATCCCACCCCCACCCCGGGAAAAGGCAGCCTCCTCTTGTAATCTGACTTGGGTGGTCTGACAGGCACAGGAACGACCTTTGGAACATTATTTTTTTCAGAGCAAACATAAATGGAGATCAATACCGGCGGATGATAAACAGAACATCCCCATTTTCGCATGCAGAGATATGTACAGATTCAGCATGCTTGGTGGGCAAGATGGTACCTCTCCACACAGGAGAAGAACTGTAACAAGGCGTCTTACAGAAATGTTCATCAATCGTGTCATTGTATTGAATGACCCGATGTCTCCTGATATTACGCCTCTTTATTTTTTCTTGTGGTGCCATCTGAAATCAAAGGTTTTTGTACGTCCTCCAGATAATCTTAATTGACTGTAAAGACGGATTACTGAAGAAGTTGACATACTCAGGCAGAATAGAGATCTTGACCCAGCTGCTGTTAATGCCATGATCACAAGAGCAGACATTTGCATCCAGAAAAATAGCGGGCATATATAGGACTGAGATTGAATAACCGTAAGTAATGAAACAAGATTGATTCTTTTTTTTATTATTTTCACTGACTTTGCAAAACCGCAATTTTGCATGTTTTACCAAAATGGTCAAAGAGTCTTTAATAGGCCCTAATTGTAACACTTCAATGAGTTTGCACTTGTTAGAGTAAAAGATGTTGGTTTACCTAACACTATAGCATGTTGACCAAATACCTCATACTTTTTTCAATTAGACGTGTTTTTCCAACTGTTCGCTTAAGTTTTATACACCATGTATGTAAGAATTTCCACGTAATTCCAGATTAGGTTTGGGGTGAATAAATATATAGTAGCCAAGGTATCACGTTTGTATTCCATGATAATAACATGACTCACAACTCATCAGTTTTGGATATTTGGAATTCATCTGACGGTTTCCAGAACGATAATCGTTGGCTTGCACCGCTAATACGTATGTTAATGCGCGGGCTCGAAACTTCGAACACGCGGGGTCGAAAGTTGACCAATGAGCATTGAGATTCGAGCCACTAAACTCACACGTGCATGTACTCTACGGAATAAAGCGCAACACACGTAACAGTGATAGATACCCAGATTAATTTCGTACAATAACTCACGTGTAAACTCTAACACCAATGGTGATTGGCTAACTTCGAACCCGCGGGAAGAACCCAATTTCTGTAGGAGTTGGCCAACCATAAACGATAGACGGAGGGCAACCTAACAAACACAGCGATGGAGAGTACCAAACCACGTGCGCTCTCACAGCGATGGAGAGTAACCAAACACGTTACGTGTGCTCTCACATATATTCATAGCTTCATAAGCCCACTCAGTTGACTTGCATTGGTTGTTTGAATCATTGTTGTCAGCTTTGTGCTTACCATGTCTCTGATGTTATATTGTCCTAGATCCTTCAGGTCGTTATGGATCAGCTTTCCGAGGAACCGCATGGGTTGACTGTGGATATAAGCAATCTGCTGTGCGTCTATTTCTAGGCCGGGATCGTATGCCACGTATTGCGTTTTGTGTCCTTGTCGCTTTTGTTCTGTGTTGGGGACAAACGTCTTCATGCATGGCATGAGACTTGCATTTGCTTGGTTTGACTTTCATGGTCCGTGTCCACTTGAGGAAGTTCTTCACTGTATTTACAAGTTCTTGACATTCTTATGGGCTCCAAGCTACGAGGCCGAGGGTCAGGTCATCTGCGTATGCGTTGGCAGATGATATGATGCCAGATCCACTCATGCGTACCGGAGGTGTTTGGACTGGTCTAGGAGATCAAGACACAGATTGAAGACGGCCAAGAACAGGATGCAGGAGGGTGGGCAGTCTTGGGAGACTCTATCATGCACTGTATCCAGTCAGTTGTCCATTCAGTTGGTTTGACACATAATGAACAGCTCATCATAGTATTTAAATATGAATCTTCCTAACGTGGTCTGGAACATGATACCACGAATTGTACAAGGTTTTGTGGTACAGTACCGTATGCATTTTGCAGGTCCAGCCATGTTGTCACAATTGGTTTACCATTCTTTTTAGCATCTTGGAGCATTTCAGTTAGTGCTTCTGTGTGTTCCACACATCCTGATGATATTTTCTCCATGAAACTCTTCTGAATGGATTGGTCGATATAATTGTTTTCTGTTAGGCAGTTGATGATTCTTTGAGCGAGAATACCCATTCCGAGGTTACCACTAGAATTCTTCAGTGTGATGGGCCTGAAGCAGGAGGGATCACTAGTGTTCTCCTCTTTGGATATAAGGATGGTTCTCCAGCTCACAGGTATTGTAGCTGTTCTCCATATATTCCAAATAATTTCGTGTAGTTGTAGCCGGGTTGTTCTAGGACAGTTTTCCACACTTACCTAGGGGATGCGCTTGGTACCTGGAGCACTGGCATATCTTCTTTTCTGAAGACAGCTGTTTGACTCTGACAGACTGGGTGGTTTAGTGTTGAATGCCTAAATTGGTCGGCTTTGGCGGTCTCTTCATGCCCTTTAGAATTCCCAAACACCCAAGAGAAATGGTGAAGAATTGCAATATACAGTGAGTAAAAGAAGCAAAGGACAAAAATCCAGTAAGTATTACCACCCATGACTTTGTCAACTAGACTAGTCAAATTGATCTGATGTACTTTTCTGACATCAGGTTTGGCAAGAAGTTCGAAAGGATTTTTATCGCAAAGGAGAAACTGTCCTGATTAGAAATGATAGCTTCAGCATAACCCGCTTTGTCAGTTCTTAAGAGTCTCCAATGCAATTTTCCATTTCCTCGATCCTAAGCTACCGTTAAGGCGTTGGAAGATTGCGTTGCAGCAAATGACAAGCGTAAAAATGATTACTTAACAGTTTTGCTCTCGTTGCAGAAGGCTATGACAGACCTAGCTGGAATAGTACAGCTTGTCTAAAACTAGAATGCTTTTTACTGGAATTAAATTACTGAAGACAGATATCAATTTAAAGAGTAAGAGCCATGCTTCTAATGCTTTTTATTTCATCTCATTTACTTTTGATAATCTTGAGATACACTCAATTAACTGTAGTAAGTTTAAATCACTTTTGTGTTGTGCCTTTTTGGGAGACGTACAACTCATCTTAACACGTTGCATTTGTTCAAAGTTTGGTTATCTTCTTCTCAGTATTAGAAAAATGTTACGAGTTATAATTGTCTTTTTGTCGCTGGTATGTTGATATGAAGTACAACTTCTTCCCAACTTCATCTGGAATTGCGCAATAGGCAAGTGAAACAATGGTGATTTATTTTCATGCAGAATGCCCATTTGCCCATTTGTTCATGCAGAATGCCCATTTGCCCATTTGTTCATGCAGAATGCCCATTTGCCCATTTGTTCATGCAGAATGCCCATTTGTTCATGCAGAATGCCCATTTGCCCATTTGTTCATGCAGAATGCCCATTGCCTATTTGTTCATGCAGAATGGCCCATTTGACCAAGCACAGATATATGGAGAATCCCTGCCAATTTCATCTTCTGTGCCCAACGCCGATGCACGATTTGCTGGTCTCTGTCATCGTGCGATTGACCAAGTATTCTCAGACGTCAAATGTTGGAAGTTACCATGCCAAAAAGGGGTCGTAGCCCCTTTAAACTCCAGTGATGTGATTGCTCGAGACATCAGAAGGATCCATCTTGACATCCAAAACTAATGACAACAGGGACATTTGGCGCTACAGGGTGAACAGAATCTCGGCTGCGGCGTTAGATAGATAGGATGCCCATTTGCCCATTTGTTCACGCAGAATGTCATGTTGTAATCATGCAGAATGCCCATTGTTCTGCAGAATGCCATTTGCACATTTGTTCAGGCAGAATGCCATTTGCCTATTTGGTCATGCAGAATGCCCATTTGACCAAAGCCAGATTATATGGCGATAGCCCTTCCAATTTCATCTTCTGTTGCACAACGCCGTGCACGATTTGCCGGTCTGTCATTGTGCGATTGACCAAGTAGTCTCGGACGTCACTTGTGGAGGTTACCATGCCAAATCAGGGGTCGTCGCCCCTTTAACACATTGATTGATTGCTCGAGACATCCAGCCGTATCCATCTGACATCCCCCCAACATATATGAACAAACAGGGACATTTGGGGCTACGTGGTGAACAGCACCTCAGCTGCGGCCGTGAGAAGATAGATGCCCATTTGGCCCATTGTTCATCAGAATGCTCCATTTGATTTACATGTCAACAGTACTCTTCAAGGTCACTCATGCCATCCTTTCGGATTAGCAGCCTCTTGCCGGAAATAGTAAAGTCCATTCCAATTTTCTGGAGACTTTCTAAATCTAAAGAACCGACATGGTATGTGTGGGGGGGGGATATATATGCATAAAAGTATGGGGCACAACTTGAATAGCACACGTTTAAATGTATGTCTGAATGAGAATACTTACGGGAACTAACACATTTTGTAATAGGTATGCATGAGTGAGGTGAAAGAAATCTATCATCTTCTGACCATTATGAGTTGGGCTTATGAAGTGTCATCCCTTCCTTGAATGGTGAACCCATTTAGAAAACAGTTGCATCGTAAAATTATAGAGAAAAGTGGCATAATATTGATTTTGAACACTGGCAGTAAATGCACATATCTCTGGATTGCCTATATAGCAAATGGAATGCGGAAAAAGTATGCAAAAGCTTGGTTTCTCTTCGCTTAAGTAAATATGTGCTTTATTAACGTCCTTTGGGAATATCCTGATGAAAAATGACATTTTCTGATGTACCTTTTAGACAGACTGTAACATATGAGGGGTAGAAAACGAGCACCGACCTTGCAAAACTAACAAAGGTAAACCGCCAAATGGGAGAGTGAGAGTTTCAAGAGCACCATTAAGCACTTATATATTATGAAAAATTTATGAGTTCAGCAAAACAGCCAAGAGCCCCTTAAGAACAATGACCCCCCCGGCTCCATATGGCCCAATACTTCAAAATGTGTTTCTTCCATTCCTTTCTGCACAACAATATACAGGTTGTTTAAAAGTTGTAAACAATCTGATGGATTTCCCAAAGGACAGCGAACTCATGTAAGCGATTTGATCTAACAGAAAGTTGCTATATATTACTACAGTGTGAGTCAAAATGATTGTTCCTGAAATCTGATTTTTCTTGTCAAACTGTGCAAGGAGCCTTAAAATTGTAAATACTTCAAAAGTACATTTAAAAGCTTCACGAATTTTGAATTTTTCATTTTGGTTCAGGCAATCAATATCTGCCACCCATTTAAATAAGGCCCTCAGATGCCTTTGTACCAGATTCTATTGATTAGGTAAATTGAAGCGCAAATTTCAGGTGGGAGACCTAATGTGTGCTTTACAAACTCTGGTGGATAAATGGTAAAAATGCCTCAATGAGTATAACACAGGACAGTATTAAGTTGAGATTAATGCAACAACAAATACAATATATTTTGGGACTGTTTGAATTCAAGGTTTGGACTGAACTCGTTTTTAACAATTAACTGAGGCAAAACAAAAAGATATTGAAAAATGCACACAAAAACCAAGGTTTCAATTAAGTGATACACCTTAGGTGGCCTTAAAGGTCAAAGGTCAGACTTTTGGAACAATTTTCTTTCTGATAAAATAAAATAATTTGTGCTTCACTTGTGGGAATAAATACAACAAACAAGAACGTTCTTTGCCTATATTCGGTTTTTCTGGATCCTGGTCTGTGAATTACACTGTTAACATGTTTACCATCTTCTCTGTTTACTTGTGTACTGAACTTGTACACGCGGCATTTTGGGACCCCTCTAAAAATGAGGCCATAAACTTGAAATAAAATGCACGAAATCCTTCCGGATATCGAAATTTTTTGCATGGTGATTAAGAAGTAAATTAATTTGTTAATATAAAGGTAGAAATAATATTCAAAAATTACAATATTTTTAATTATTTTTAATTTTTTTATTTTTTTTGTTTTTGTACATTTTTTTATTGTTCAAAGTACCCTGCTTAAACAGGCCTTGTTTAAACATTGTGAACAAACATTTTTTTACGTGTGGATAATTCTGTCTCTCTCAATTCCACTTATTGAGTGCGAAGGCAGCTCCTACAAAATCGCCCGGAACCTCTGTTAGTGTGTTCTTTCGTTCGTCTTCCGTCGTCCCGTTAGTAACATTAAAATAATGTATCCATTGAGCTCATTTTATTTACAGTTTTTGTTCGCCGGTATTTAAATTTCGAATGCGCACGAACACGCGTATTTTCGCTGATTAACCAATCCAACAAAACTAAGCGAGTTGGTGGACGCTGTTTTTCGGACCTACCAAGGTCAAGTTCCTAATACTACAGTGTGGTATTAAATAAAAAATATTAGAACTGTGGCATATGCTTTGATATGTGATAAAAGCCCCGATGCAAAGATCACACCGTCGTATCATTTCAATACCCTCATATTGGAAATTGACTTCTATTTTATCTAGCAATGTAACTTTTGAACAAAACACATACCCTGACGATTTCTTGATGTGTAAGGATCATTTTATAACCGAGGGCCCCAGGCGAAATTGTCGACAAAGTGCTTTTTTCGTGCTGTTATGTTTACGTAATGCTGGCAATGTCAGTCACTTCGACGGATTGCAAACTCGACTTCGACGATATCACTCGCCGATCATCCAACTCGGACAGACAACCAGTCGTACCGCCATACCAGCTTACCGATACCAACTCTACCGTCAAATCCAACTCCGAACCGTCGCGTGAATTACCAACTCGAACCGATCCGCGTGGCCAACTCAACTCGACCGTTGTAATGTATGTTAATCATGATTCAAGATATGCAGTTTTTTAATTAAAATTAGTCGATTCAATATATAAAATGTCTCTTTAAGGCCTATAAAATCTCGAATTTAAAAGGGCCAGAGAAGACGTTAAAGGAGCGTTTTTTTTTCTAATTTGTTTATGTTTTGGTCAGCTAGCTTAAAAGCCGACTCATAGATTTCCAGATAGAGTGCACTCAATTTTCAAAAATTAACTAATTTTTAATTACTACACTGTGAGGTATTATACTAACCCCCTACGTCATCACGTCCTCGTCGGGCCTGCTCCCCGCGCCAGGCCACGCCGTCCGCGGGCGTATCGACTCTTGTCTCACGCTCCTCTCACTCCCTACGCGTTACTGGTACACCATGTTTAAGTGGTGAGAGTGGCCGCTCAGGCAAATGGGATACGAATGGATGTTCCATTATCCATGATAGTGGGGCCTCATAAATGCCAATGGAGACCGGGGTACGATAGCAACCAGCGATTGGATAGCACTACAATTACAGAGTAAGCAAGTTTCGTCGTGCCGCCTCGTCGAAGTTTCCTGGACCTTCTACTTCTTCTCCTACTTCTACTTGGATACTGCAAAACATCCCTGTTGGGACAAACCGTGCGGAATGGTGTGGCGCCATGCTAGATGCCGAACTTAGTCTTGGCTTGCTTGGCTCTTGAAGTAATTTGACAAGCAGCTGATGTTAAATGGGGTCGCGGTAGTTTATAGCAGATATTGTTCTGGTAAATATTCCAATCTCTAATTGTTCGAGGTATGAAGGAAAAATTATGGCAATCAAGGCGTGAGTAATGTTCAATAAAGTTGTTTGCTTTGGACCGGGCGAGTTCGTCTTTGAGCAGGGCTGAGAGGTTAATTTGTGCACCGGTTATCTTAGAGGTTTTTTGGGGGGGGGGGGCCCCCTATGTCTTTGTGCAGATGTTCAATCTGTTTGCTTTCCTCCTGGTAGCTAAGGACTTCCACTCAGTTTTATGTATGAGTCTGACACACTACATCGCCAATCATAATTATTGAAAACCATTCTTTTCATCACGCCTTGATTTTTTCGATTTTCAGGTGTGTTCGTTTGTGTAAGGATTCCCATACTGCATAGGCAGTAAAACTTTCAACACAGGGGCGCACAAGCGTTTTGTAAGCGTGAGCTTTGGTTTCCTTTTGTGCAAGAATGGGGTTTCTGCGCATCAAATCCAAAGTGTTTGCTGGCAGTAAGATGAGATTCTTTGGATGTGGGTATTCCTTTCCAAGTCTTGTTGGATGTCGACCACCGAGATATTTGCTTGTTTGTTTTGGCTCGTATCCACAAGTCATTGGTAATGGCTTTGTGGTGGTGTCAGGATTTGTTCAGCTAGTGTGCTTATCCGGGGTCCGCGTGTATCCATGATACGGACGCTCCTAACATGCCCGCTATTTGAGGCTGAGGAGGCGGATTGGGAACAGTCAGGGTGGGTTTACACACCCTACCCTTATTCGCACTGACTGCGATGTACATGTACAGTTGTGACTCTCTGTACACGGACCCGACGGCTTAACGTCCCCTCCGAAGGACGGGATGCTTTCATGATCTTTGCCCCATCCAAGTGAAACCACTGGAGGAGAGCGGTAAACAGAGTACGAGTTGCCCAGAGTGTAGTGGATATGAATGGGAGATTTAGAAGATGTTACCGGAGAACATAGCATTGTCGGGGGTTGAACTTCATTTGGCCAGCGGGTTTCTTTCTCCCAAGCTGAAAGAGTCCTCAAGATCTTTTTGGATAACTCTGCATCAACACGGGCAACTATTGATGTTATTATAAATGACACAGTCTTCGGTCGAACAGACGCACTGTACAGTGCAGATCATCTGGCAGGTCATTTATATACGCTAAAAATAGTAATGGACCCAGTACCGTCCCCTGGGGGACGGCCCGAAGTCCACGCTGGTCCCGTGTTGAAATGTTCCCCTCCAACGCTGTTTGCGTCCCTTAAGGAATCTAGACAACCATTCCTTGACCTTACCCACCTACACCAATATTTGACTAACTAATTTGAGGCAATCAACGATTAATGAGGAACACGATCGAACGCTTTGGAAAAATCCATGATAATAACATCAGACTGGTTACGTTTATTGAGGGAGGTGGTAAAGTCATGGATGGTTTTGGATTAGTTTGAAGTTTCGCACGAATGGGCCTGCGCTGAAGCCATGTTGTTGTGGATGTTACTATGTTATGGTTGTCAAACTTGTTTTCATTATATGTGAATGGACTACATGTTCTAAGATTTTACATGTTCTAAGATTTACATGGAACCGAAACTAAAGAAACAGAGCGATAATTACAGCTTTTGTGCGAGCAGCCTTTTATATATGGGGTGAAATATTAGCATTTCCAGTATCTGGCAAGTTGGCCTGTGTTGAGAGAAGCTTGATATAAATGAGTGACAGAATAGGCGCTAATTCAATGGCAAACTCTTTCAAGACCCGAGGTGGAATTGTACAGGCCCTGTGGCTTTTTGTTCGATTTTTAATAATTCATTAAAAAAAAAAAAAAAAAAATATAAGGATTGGGGGGATTTGCTTGGTTGGGTGGGCTGGTATGTATAGCGATTAGTGAGAGCAACTATGCAATAGGATAGTTGAAGTTAGTTGAACGATCGAAGAAAAGAAATGAGCAATTGGAGAGCATACACAATAATGCATCCGGGTGTGCACCACTATTAATCCCTGCGGGAAAAACCTAATGCCGTCGGATTTGTAATTGTTCCAAACATTTGCATGTAGGTGGGATCGATCTTACTCATCCTATGAACTAAAGAAGTCACTTAAAACGCTTAATTCCAAAGTGGGAGATGAATCGGATACAGTATAACAAAAATTCGGTCGAGTGGCATTAGACATCGAGTTGCGTTATCCGTTGAGCTTAGATGATAGTTAAAAGGAACTTCTACCGTGATGAAAACGTTTTTTTTGGGAGTATTCGCATCACGGCAAATTTAATTGAGGGTTAAAGGCATTCTCTGATATTTTCAGGAAAGGAAGGAAATGTTTTCGATAGGATAGAAGTAGTATCATAGTGTTTCGTTTTATTGCCTTGTTTATGTTGGGTATTGTGAGGTTTCATGTCTCAGACCTTCCGGGGAGTGGGGTGGGCAAGGGTCAGGGGGTGGGGGTGTGGTATATAAAAGAAGGCCCCCCCTCCTCTTTTTGCTTTTTATCCTTATTTTTTCCGATCCTTTTCGCCTGCTGGCTTGGGACTGGACTCGGTCGGGTGTGGAGCTCCCCCCCCGAGAGTGGGATTCCCTTGGGAGTCCCTCGACCCCCCAAGGGGTCCTCTGGGATTGGGGTCCCTGGGTGCTTCCCCCTCTGGATGGACTCTCCCTTTTCGGCGGTCGCCAGAGTTGGTCGGGCGGCATCCTCCCCCTCCAAAGCGGGGGTCGAGGATGTCCCGACGATTCTCTGCGGTGAGACTTGAGCCCCGCAGGTGGGGCCCCCCCTTCTGTTTTTATTTTGTTTTTCTTACAAAGGGGAGGGCCCCTAACAAACAAACAAAAAAGATGAAGGGTGTTCTTGGTTTGAGGGATAGGTTGTTGGGACAGGGCCCGGATGGATCGGTACCTCCCCCCCCCGGGGGGTCCGAGGGTGGCCGATCGGGCGGTTGTGGCTGAGCCCCGCGTCGAGGGCCCTCCCTTAATTTTTTCAAAAAAAAAAAAAAAAAAAAGCCCTTGGGACCCCGAGTCCCATGGGGCCCCCAGGGCCCGGCCCACTCGGGGGCCCCCCGGCCCCTGAGTCGTGGGGGCCTTGAGGGCACGGGCCCGTATAATAATGGGGCCCGGGCGGGGGGCCCAGCCCTTTTTGTTTTGGCTTCCCCCCCTGCCCACGTTGGGGGTCTGAGACACTAGGGGCCACCAGGGGCCAAGGGGGCCCCAGCCATTAATCTTTCTTTTTTTTTTCTCTTCCAGATTCTAGTCTATCTCGGAGGAAGAGTTACAAAGATGGATAAACCTCCAGCATGTCAAAAATGCCATCAGTTCATGCAAAGAAGACCCACACTTGTTGTTGCCTCCTTTGCCGGGCCATGCTCCCAGGACCACCCATGCGACATAGAGCGGGTTGGCGGACAAGCATGGTGGCAACCTATTCTACAAGACAAGGCTAGGCGCCAAGAGGCCCGCGCCCCGCTCCTCTGAGAACTCTGGAGGGCGGGGTAGACGTAGTAAATCCGAGAGACCACCCCGGGCTTCCCCTCCCATGGGCTCCCATGGGGCGGCCTCCAATGCCTCCCCCGTTGATCCGGCCCCCCTTGGTGGGGGGTGGCACCTGGGGTATAGACCGCGCCAGGAAACCTGGGTCCGGCCATGGGTCCCCGGGGGGTCCGGGAGATCATAGACATACATAGTTCCCCCGCCAGAGGCTCCCTCCCACCCCAAGGGGTAGCTGGAGCCTTACACAGGTTCGCATAGCCCCCAGGACTCTTGCCGGCGCCCCAAAAGGGCAGCCGAGCGGGGACACGGGTCCCACGCCCGGATTCTAATAAGGACCGAAGCAAAGGGGCCCAGGGGGAGGTGGAGCTCCCAAGAAGTCTCCTAAAGATAAACGTAAAGAAAGATCAAAAATAGGGGTTGGTAAGGTCGGGAGATTGTGAGGCCGGGACCCTGAAAGACCGCCTCCGATCGTTTTCAGGCGTTTAGAAACCTGAGCATTACCTGTTAGGTCGCTCGGAGGGACCCCCTTCGGTCGGAAAGGCCGGGAAAATCGGTCAGCAGAGCGTGGTCTAGAGACCCGACCCTCGACCCCCGCAGCAGCTCGACCGAAGGGTCCCCCATTAGTTCATCCACTTTCAAGTGGAGCTCCGACCCTACCGTTCGACCCCGACCGGGCCCGACACCTCGACCGGTCGGCGTCGGCCCAGACCGCATCCGGCGGGCCCCGCCGGGCTCCGTCCCTGGACCGGTGGAGGTCAAGTTACCTTTGAACCAGGCCTCGGGACTCGGCACTCGCCCCAGGCGGCCCCAGAGGCGGCCGGTCGGGAACTACCAACCGTGCGGACGCTGTGTACGCTCGGCAGGGGAGCTACTAGAGAACAAAGGGGTCCACAGTCTATGGAAATAGATAACCGAGTTCTTCGGCGGCCGATCAGGGGGCCCCCGCTCGGAGCTCCGCTCCGACCCGGGCCCCGTTCGAGCTCCGCCAATGCCGACAGGGCGGCCCCTTACGGCCCAGGACGCACAAGGGCGCCCCAAACTGAGGAATTGTCTCAACTCCTCACATTCTTGCTAACCCACAAGTACAGTAAAGTATGTCCGACTTGCTCGCACACTTGGGAAGGGGCAGCCTCCCAAGCGTAGGGGTTCCCCTCAGCCAGCCCCGCCCCAAAGAGGGCACGCCAGCGGAATCCCCGGAGTCAGGTCTCTCCGCGAGCAGAGGGAGAGTTTGCGGAGGATGGAGGATTCAGAACGACAGCGAGGAGGAAGAGTGATTCGAGGAGATAGCGATCCTCGGCGTCCCAGGCCGACTCTAGGAAGCCCCAGGTCGCATCTTACGGACAGACGTGTCCCTCACGGATGTCAAATCCTAGGCCCTTCTCCCCAGCCGGATCCCCTGCGGCCCCGACTGGTCGGGAAAGCTCGGGGCGCCCCCGCACGGGTTGAGAACCAGTCGCAGTGGTATAACACCTTACCTTCGGTGGTTATGAGTGGACCACAAGGGCAACATTGACATTATCATTCAAACCGCAACAGGACGCTACAGGCGTTCAGGCGTTAACAAATCCGCACCCCCCTGAGGCAAACCAGTGGTGGCCCCGACCCGAGAAGTTTTGAAAAATAAACAATACGCCTTTCGCCCAAGAGGCGCAATCGTTTACACTTCGGTCCACAGAGAGAAGCACTACCTCTCTACCCCGGATCGTACAGCCGGTGGGTCTATAGGGTTCCCAGCGGGGGGGGTTTTCAAAGAACAGACCATGCCACCGCAACTCATCAGCGGTATAGCTGGGATTACACAACTCAGTGCCGAGGATAGATTGGGTGATCCTTATCGCGATCCCCCTATATTTTCGGCTCTAGGGGAAAGGAATCAGTTGCGTGATAGCCTTCTTACCCCAAACGGTTGTCAGCTCCATTTTCGCGGCAGTCCCTAGCGGACGCCGCCTTCCCATGAGTGACACCACCCCTCAGCAGGTTCACGACCTTGGGTTCAGGCTAGCCGCAGACAGAAAACTCCCAGAACCATTGCCTTACATCCCGCTGACTAGGGATTGCGTTCCCTGGCGATCTCCATTCATGATGAGAGAGGCGCAGTGGGACGAATGCCTTGCTTAACAGCGGCCTTTCCATCGGGCGCTGAGGATTCACAATTCCTGGACGCGCCCCCTTACCCTGAGGCAGTCTTTAGACAGATGGAGCTTGACAGGGTTCCGTTGTGTTCCGCTCCGGGTCCCCTCCCGGTGGAGTTGAAGGAGCGCAAGGCTCCAAAACTCGCCCCGAGGGCTTCCAAGGTCGTCTCGACCAGGGATACCATACACAGTCCAGGCTTGGGATCGAGCGGCGGGATACCGAGCTTCGTCACTTAGAATATCTCGCCCGGGGCCCGGATGGGTTGAGAGTAGCAAATTGCCCAACAAATTGGTCTTTGCCCATCTGGCACCAGAGACTCCTGGGGGAAGGAACAAAACTTTCCCCAGAGGCCATAGGCGTACGGTTAACGTCTCTCCGACCTGAACACTTGTTGCCGAGCCCTCGCTCGAGTCTCGACGAGGGCGTTCAGGGCTCGGAGAGAGAACGTTGCCGAAGGCTCTACACTTCCCAATAGCAGGGTCTTCTTCAAGCCCCTATTGGACAGGACCTTTTTGGAGGGGTACCTGGCCCCAAGCTGTTGGAAGACGAGAAAGCAGCAGGAGTCCGCTCTCGGTGCGGCGAAGTCGAAGCCTAAACGGGCCAGAGGGCCCCCCCGCCAACGATACGTTGTCCTGGAGGAGGCTGGTCTCAACAGCCACCCCAGGCTCCGGCGATTTGCACAAGGTGGGCAATACAGTCCCGTCCTTTCTGCAGCCCCCAGTGGCGCCGGTCCCAGGCAAGTCGGGGGCCTAAGCAGGGACGAGGGACGCTCCAAGAATAAGACGAGGGAAACAGAGAAAGAAAGAAGCCTTTCGCGGAGGCAGAACCAACGGGGAGGCCAGAGGGGGCGGGCAAGGAGCCGGCTTCTGACTCCCCCCGGTTCTCGCCCACCTACGGCTTAGAGGGCGCCTGACTGAAAAGGGTTTGCCGGGGAGTGGGCGAGGATAACACAGGACCGCTGGTTCCTATCAGTGATATCCGAAGGGTTATCATCTGGAGTTTACCTCCCACCCGCCCCCCATTCAAGGGCATCCGGCACACCCCGCTGCCCCGCGAAAGGCACAAGCGGTTGGCTCTTCGCAAGAGATCTCTTTACTGCTGGGGAAACGAGCGCAGTTTGAGACTCGGGCTTTGGTCAAAGAGGGGGGGGGGGACTTCCGTATACAATAACCTGTAGCAGTGCTAGGCTCCGAAGAAGAAAAAAAAACCGTTTCGCCAAATATTCGCGAGATAATAAAATTTTTTTCATATTATCTCGCTCGTTTAATAAAAACAAGGCACAACTACCTGAGGAAGGTTTTATCATAATAGATGCATATTGAAATTCATTGATAGTAATCTGCGATACGAATTTCAGGGGAAATCCTTCTATATAATTGTATAGTTCCACAAACAGTGACGACAGCGCGCTGCAGCGGCCA
>JAMKCH010056600.1:0-10745 GCA_023653785.1 Ophioderma brevispina | reverse complement strand
TCTGTTTATCTGCCTTCTTAACATCAGCATCCTGTGTGATGGGTGCCTGGGAGCCCGATGTTGTCGCAGTGGTAACAGTTCCTCCTCCACGGATACTGCCAGCTTCCTCTGAGGGCGCTATGCCTTCTGCATCATCATCTCCACCTAAAAATTTATTTATTTGAGGTATAAATGTTACCCCTACTTTGCATCTTACCTTATCTTAGGAATGAAAAAGTGTCTGATAAGATTGAGGGCATTGCATTTCAAAGTGAGGGTGTTTATTAGAGGTATAGATGCTACCCCTAATTTCTCACCTTACAAAAGGTATTCTTAGGCATGTTTAAAGGTGCAACGAGAGATTTTGAGGCACCCAAATATTGTGTCATAGTAGTAATTTCATATAGATTTGATGCTCAATAGATTTCTTATAGCCTGTATTTGGCAAAAGAAATGTCTTAAAAGAAAGAAAAAGGTGATTTTGATTTGCTTATTTCAATGTAAAACATAGGCCGAATTTCATATTTGCTCCTATACGAAATTAGAAATTATATATTTTTTGTACCAAAGGAACATTTCTCAAGTTAATGCTTTCAGATGGGGGTATTTTTATGGAAAGCTTTACATCAGGGCAAAAATTAGTAATTTCGATTTTTTTAGGGACACCTGATATGTGAAATCTCCCGTTGCACCTTTAAGTGTGTTTGATGCAGAAATCAATTTAAGTTTACACAATATTACCATTATTAAATTGAAACATTTCAGAATTACTGTTGTTATGCACTGTTGTAATTGAGATTTTACTACTGAATATTCTGTGATGGTGTTGGATTTACAACAGCTTTTATGGACTTGTGCAAAAGAAAAAAAAGTCTTATAATTTATGAACAATACAGTATTTTTTTCATAAGAACAAATAGCAGATACATGTAAGTACAGGGTGAGTCAAAAAAAAATTGACTCCGATTGTGTCCGTCAATTTGAATTTTTAAGTAAAATATATCTAACATATGTGGCATCATCTCAAAGCTTAGTTCATTATCTTTAATTTGCTGCAAAGATCATTCACATCGGTTATAATTAGGTATAGACTGAGCTACAGAGTCGTTTGAATCAAGTAGTCTTTTTTACGCTCTGTCCACGGATTCACCTTAAAATGTAGGGAGTTCAGCAAAGGAATTGGTGTCCAGAAGAAATCGGCCTATTTTAACCTGACTGCAGAAGTTAATGTGACCTATTACATGCCCTACAAATGCCGGCACATTTACCATTGCGGGTGCCCTCTTAAGGTTTCCTACGTTCCCTCATGTCACTATAAACTCATTTGAAAATGACGTAACTTGATACATGTATCAGGTTGTAGAGGAGTTGAATGAATCATACGTATGAAGGAACAGACAATTGGTGTGAAAGCCTTTTGAGGTTTAAAAGTATTGTCATATTTGTTTGACCAAAATATGACACATCTTGAAAAAATGTGGTTACAAATAAACTACCCTTATCACTAGTTTTTAACAAACACTAAGATACCACTTTATAATTTGACATTAAAACAGAGCGTACCCTATCATACATCATTTTGGGGAGTCCATTTGCTTATTGCTCCACGTGCATTCAAATGGGAATCCATGAACACAGAGAAAAGCGGACTACTTGGAATTCAAAAAGACTACCTGGACCTATACTTAAACCGATTGGAAAAAAGGGACACACCCTTTAATAATCACACTTACAGTGGATCAACAACTTTGCAAAACGATTGGCTGTTTTTAATTATGCAAAGCCACTTCTGGAATGTACTAGATCCACATGCCACAATAACACCTTAGTTACCATGCAAAGCTTTTCAAAGAAAGATTAACAAGCTGTTTTTTTGTGCATAAACACTTTGTGTTATTTGAAAAGTCACAGCAGTGATGTTTGTGTTGCATCGGGCAAAGCATTAAACAATTTAGCAGGTGTTTGAAATCTCAAGCGACGATCGATCGTAAACTTGACCACACCATCCTCAGTGTGAAAAGCTCTATGACACCCTAGTTTCCGAAATCCATTCACACATAGACCACAAGTACTGATGCCATAATATACATCACTGGCTTGTAATTTCTCAACGGAGTCTAACTTTCATCCATGTTTACACCAAGGTTAGTCCTACATGAGTGGACCTTTTTTCCTTTCAATAACCGTGAGAGTTCAAATAACCGTTGGAGTAAATTTCATCACGGATGTGCCGGATGACCCATCCATGAGGTATTCTCTCGCCCATTACAGCAGAACATTTAGAGTATGTGAAAGGAAAAAGGTCCACTCATGTGGACTAATCTTGGTTTAAACCTGGATCTAAAGTAGACTCCTTGAAATACCGGCCAGTCATTTTAATCCTACCTTCCACTTCTTGGTGTGGCACCAACTCCAGGCATCTGCTGCCCTGCCTCTGCCTTGGCCTCTCCACTCCTCCATTTCTTCTTCCTTCTGTTCCTCATAATACTCCCGATCTCGAGGGAAACTTGTTCGCCGTGACTCTCGGGAGGCATATACTGGTGCCGTGCTCATCATAGCCTTTCATCATTCTTAACATCTGAAAAAGGACCTGAAGTTTCCATATTTGACTTTAATTTCATGATCAAACATCATTACTTGAATAGTTCTTATCTTTCCGCCCGGAAGGCATCAACGAAAGTCCTGGAAAAAACATGCTTCTCACCGCCGGATTTGAACCTGTGACCTTCTTCTTGTTAAATCTGGTCTGGAGCAATTTTTTTCCAAGACTTGCGTTGCGGCCATCCTCTATGGTGAAGGATAACGAGCTAGTTCAACCTGTGTACAACCAAAGAACTATGCCAGTTTCGTCCCAAACAATTACTTGTTCTCATGATTTAATCCCATGTTAGGCTTGTAAAAAAATTGAAGAAAAAAGTGGTTTTTCTCCCTTGCATGTTGCATGGCGCGGATCCAGGGAGGGGATGGAGGGGTGCGCGCGCCCCGGTAATTCTGCAATTCTTGCAAAATCAGCGCCATTTTTGAGCTATTTTGACAGTACAGCCTTCACCCCCCGGTATTTTGATATTTTTTCAAATGCCTGGATCCGCCATTGAAGTGTCCCCCAAAACATTTTGTTTTACATTTATTAATTTTAAAAATAAAACTTTCCCAATTGCAATTTAGCATCATGTATGCTTAAAATGACAAGTGCTGGTTGTTACACAGTTAAATTGCTTTGCCTTCAACACAAGCTCATGAAGCAGTTTGATTGTTGGTGCAAAACTAGTGTCATTTCTAAGAAAATGTAAAATATTGATGCCGATATTTATCTGAAACCACATTTGCATAAGGATTAGATATATTTTTCCATAAGGATTAGACATATGTTTTCAAGCTAATGACCAGATTATATCAGACCTCCTTCAGTGCAGGCTTCCATGTCCAAGTAGAGATAACAGACCACTAACCTGTGCGGAGATGCCAGCTTCACTTTAGATGAAGAACAGCAATGTGGGATTAAGACGTTTGGCAAAGACGTGTGCAACAGATCTTAACGGACGATGGAGGAGGAGGATGAATAGTTAGTTTTAGTTAAACCAAAGTTTTTAATCCGGTTTTGTCCCCGTCAATGGGGGTGGCTGGATACACCTCACACTCAGCAATACTGCTGTGAGAGAGGATTTATTGGAGCAAGAGATAATTGACCGGATGCCCTTCCTGACGCCAATCCAGTTTTCGGCGGTGGGCCTAGCCTTTGGGCAACTATGCCCACCATACAAGGCAGCATGTACTGGATAGCCGCCAAGCTCTCCAGAGCTGACGCCCTTGTAGATAGATCTTCTTTTTCATTCTACCAGGGTAACCAGCTACCCTCCTCATCAGATTTCCAATAGAAAATCGATGGGGATGACGGGTTAGGGGATGAATAGTAAACTGATAACTGCTCTCTTAAATTTCATCTGTTTAGGATACATAATAAGTTGAAAAACTACAAACTTGGCTTACCTTTTCTTCTTCAAGGTACTGAGGATCAAATTCCAACGAGTAAAACTCGACGGGGAACGGACATGGGTTCTTGACAATAACGTCAACCTCATCTCCAGGGCTATGCGGCAATATCGGGCCAAATTCCATCAGAGATTGCTTCAACTCTAATCTAGGTTTATATGGACCTGAGCTCCAGATCGTTTTGAATCAAGTATCGGGTTTTTCGCGGCTCTGTCTAACGCTGATTCACATTAAAATGTAGGGAGTTCAAGCAGAAGGAATTGGTTTCCAGAGAAATCGGCTTTTTTTACTGATGCAGATTAATTTGACGCTATTTAATCCCACAAAATTCAGTCACAATTTTCCATCGATGCCCTCTTAAGTTTCTTCTACGGTCCTCATAACTCATAAAATCATTTGAACAAAATGAAGTAACTTGATACATGTATCAGTTTGTAAGGAGTTTGAATGAATTCATACCATATGAAGTAAAACGACTTGGTGTAACAATCTTTTTGAGGTTTAAAGTGTTGTCTAAGATTTGTGACCAAAATGACACATCTGAAAAATGTGTACTACAACATAAACTGACCCCATTTTATCACACTAGTTTTTACACCTTAAGATCCACTTTTATTTTGACATTAAAAAAACAGACTACCCTATCATCATTTTGGGGAGTTCTTTGCCTTAGTTGGCCCTGTGCATTCAAATGGGAATCCATGATAGGGAGAAAATGCCTGACTACTTTGATTCAAAAAGACATACCTGGACCTATACCTTCAACCCGTTGGAAAAGGCCCTGACACAACAAACCCCTTTTAATAAATCACACCTGAACAGTGGATAACACATCTTGCAAACGATTGCTGTTTTTTAGATTAATAGAAGCACTTCTGAATGTACTAGATCCACATGCACAGTAACACTTCTTTTACAATGCAAGACTTTTCAATAGAACTATTTAAACAAGCTGTTTTTTTTGTCATTAACACTTTTGCTTTTGTTTTATTTGAAAAAGGTGTCCACAGCATGAATGTTTGTGTTGGCCTCGGCAGCATTAACATAACAAATTTAGAGGTGGTTTGGAGTCTACAAGCGACGATCGATCGAAACTTGGAACCACGCCATCTGCTCAATGTGAAAAGCTCTATGACACCATAGTTTTCCGAAATCCTTCACAATAGACCACAATTACTGATGCCATAAATACATCACTGGCCTGGTCAATCTCCAAGGGAGTCTCCATCAAACTGTTTGCAATCCCTTTAAACCAGGTTAGTCCTACATGAGTGGACCTTTTGTCCTTTCAATTACGCGTGAGAGGTTACAAATAACATTTGAGTAATTCCCTCACGATGTCCGAAGACCCATCCATGAGTATTCTAACTCACCTCATACATACGCAAACATTTAGAGTAGTTGGAAAGGAAAAAAGTCCCACTCATGTAGGACTAAGCTTGTTTTAAACGCTGGATCAAAGTCTAACTCCCCTTTGAGATACCAAGCCAGTGATTTTAATCCTCAACCTCTCACTGCTTGGTGTGCGCAACTCGCAGCTGCTGCCTCTGCCTTTGCCTTCTCCACTTCCATCCAATTTCTTCTTCTGTCTCATACTCTCCAAGATCTCGATGGCAGCTTGTCGCCCGGACCTCCGGGAGGCAATAGAATGGGTTGCCCCCGTGCTCATCCTAGCCTTTCATCATTCTTAACATCTGAAAAGGAACCGATAGTCTTCATGTTTGGCCCTTAATTCATATCAACATACATTAATTGAATTAGTTCTTATCTTGCCCCTCCCCGGAAGCACAACGAAAGTCTGGAAAAAACATGCCTCCGCCGGATTTGAACCGGGCCCTTCTTCATGTCACATCTGGTCTGGAGCAAATTTTTCAATACTTGCGTGCGCCCAATCCTCTATGGGGAAGGATAAAACTAGTGCACCTGTGGTACACCACAGAACTAATGGCAGTTTTCTTCACCAGAACAACATTACTTGTTCTCTATTTAATCACCTTTAATGCCTTTAAAAATTGAAGAAAAAAGTGTTTTTGCATGTGCAGGGCGGATCTAGGCAGGGGTGGAGGGGCGCGCGCCCCCGGTATTCACTGCAAATTCTTGCAAAATCGCCCATATTGTGAGCTATTTTGGACAGTTACAGCCACTAAACCAACGCCTTTCACCCCCCGGTAATTTTGATATTTCTTTCAATTCTGGATCCGCCATTGAACGTGTCCCCCAAAACAATTTTGTTGTTTGTACATTTTATTATTTAAAAATACAACTTTCCCAATTGCAAATTTAGGCATCATGTCTGCTAAACTACAATGCTGGTTGGTTACACAAGTATAAAAAAATTGCCGTTGCCTTCAACACAAGCTCATGAAGCATTTTTCGATTGTTGGTGCAAACTAGTGTACCTTTCAAGAAATATAAATAAGATGGCAATATTTATATCTGAATCACATTTGCATACGGATTGCATAATTTTTCCTTACGGAGTGACATCTGCTTTCAAGCCAATGACAGATTTAATCAGACCTCCTTCAGTGCAGACTTCCATGTCCCCAGTAACGAGATAACAGACACACCTACTATAGTGCTGTGCGGAGATGCCAGGCTTCACTTTATATGACGGAACAGCACTCGCAGGATTAGAACGTTGGCAAGACGTGTGCCCACATATCTTAAAATGGCGATGGAGGAGGAGGTATAGTTAGGTTTTAGTTAACCATGTTTTAAAATCCGGTTTTGCCCGTCAACGTTGATGGTCCGTACACCTCACACTCAGCAACTGCTGTGAGAAGATTTATTGGAGCAAAGAATAATTGACCGTATGCCCGACCGCTGACTGGCCATCCACATTTTTCGGCGTGGCCGCGACCTTTGGTCAAACTATGCCCACCCATACAAGGCCAGCATGTACTGATGGGCCGCCAACTATCCAACTGACGCCCTTGTAGGTATATCGTCTTTTTCATTCTACAGGGGAACCAGCTCCCTCCCCTCCCCCCATCCCTATTTCCAACCAGAAATCCGAGGGGATGAACGGTTTAGGGGATAGAATAGGAAACTGATAAACTGCTCTCTTAAATTTCATCTGTTTAGGATACATACTAAAGTTGAAAAACTACAAACTTGGCTTAACCTTTTCTTCTTCAAGGTACTGAGGAATCAATTCCAACGCGTAGAAACTCGACGGGGAACGAACATGGTGTCTTTGACATAACGTCCACCTCATCTCAGGGCTATGTGGTGCAAATATCGGGCGCACATTCCATCAGAGATTGCTTCAACTCTACCTGGGTTCCTGACCGATGCCGTTAACCATCAGCAACAACCGTTTGACTGCCTCTGACGCAGACGGATGTCACACGGTCGAGTTAATTTCTGTAAAAAAACAAAAGTACAATTTGCCTGTTTGCAAACTACTCATTCTTGCAAAGGCCTGCTGTACAATAGACTACATTTCACATTAAAAAATGTTTATCAGGATGCCGACAATGAAATTGTCAAGGGCCGCTGATATCAGGCCCTCACATTTAGTTACGCTAACATGAAAATTTCCTCAGATCTGGAATTAAGCAACATATACTGCTCGGTTGCCACGGGTTAAAATGTATATTCCCCCATTTTTTAAGAAACTGAAGAAAACATGTCACTACAAAAAAAAACTACACGAACCTGCTTTGCCATGCTTTAATTCCATCATGCATCAAGTTACACCTGATTGGGTCTCAGTTGCGGGGTGACGGCATGATGCAACCTACATTGCACTTCTAGTGCTTGATTGTGGGCGTCCTTCATTATTCGCATGCCTAAATGCCTTCGCCATTTATTAAAGTCAATGTGTGTATTCCTATTGGACATTGTGATGTCACCCTCAACTTGGAACCTTGTTGAATTTTTGAGTGTAAGAAGGTTGTTTCATTATCTAGTATCTTCAGCCCCACCATAATAGGGAGCGGTCATTAGTTATGGCCCAGGGGGATGGAGAATTTCCATAAGCTTTCTTTTCGGCAAATTTTTCGTGTTCCCCCCTCCTTCCGGTTCAAAAAATTTTTTTGGCACACGTCCCCCTTTGATCATGCTGATTTCCCCATTTAAACATTACATGTTCCCCTCTCGTCTCTCTCAATTGTGAAAAATCTCACACGTTCCCCCACCTCTCTCATTACAAATTTTTTTTGGGTTCCCCCCCTCAAATCCTCATTTCCCCCCTGGCGTAAATTGACCCCCTACTACGCTAGGACGATGCCTCAAGACCATCTCAGCATATTCATATTTTAATTTATTCCTAGTAGTTACTTGTGGCAATAACTAGTCCCTGATAAAGAAACTATTAAAGGTGCAACGAGAGATTTCCACATATCAGGTGTCCCTAACAATTGAAATTACTAGATTTTTGTCCTGATGTAAAGCTTTCCATCAAAATAGCCACATCTGAACAAGGATTAAGGCTGAGAAATATTTCTTTGGCTCAAAATCTGGTGATTTATAAATTTCGTATATCAATGCACATACGAAGTCACCTATGGTTTGCATTGACATATGAGCAATCACAATTCACCGTTTTTTTCACTTTACAGACATTTCTGTAGTCAAATACAATGTAGCAAATCTATTTGAGTGTTTTAATCTATATCAAATACTGTTATGACACAATATTTGAGTGCCTCAAATCTCTCGTTGCACCTTCAAGCATCATTTTTTTAAAATTAAAACTATATAGGAGTACTGCTGGATCCTAGTCCTATCTGGACACGTAACTCAAGAGTTTTTTAGTGAAGTCAAATTTGCCGAAATTTAGCAAAATAGACTTTCAGTTTGTTCAATCTACAAAAACACAATTTGCACAAACTGTGTTAAATTAGTATTAAATAGTGTTGTATCATAGTGGATGCTGGTTCACAACTCAGAATATTGGACTGCCCATCCAATATGACACAATATAGGCAAAGAAAATCCTACCTCTGATTCTCTAATTAGCGAATAAAGGTATGATTTTGGGAATCAGCACTCACTTACGCCGAATTGAAACCAAGGCGATAACATTATTTTAAGTGGAAGAACGAGGCCGGGAGGCGAGTTCATCCACGAAAAAAATAATGGTGTTGCCGGTTTCAATTCGTCGTAAAGAGAGTACTGGTTCCCCAAATCTTACCTTTATTCTCATTCTTAAACAGCTTTATAATTTAAGGTAAATCTTTAATCCAATTTTGCGATCCTTATGGACTTAAATACAACAAGAAAGGACCGCCACCACCCAGTGAGAAAAATCAAACAACCCACTGTACACAACGAACATACGCAAAGAGACGCAATGTTGGTAGGCATGCGCAGATGTAGCAAGACACGGTATGACACGAGCACTTCAACCTCCAAAAGCGTCAATACGCAGCGCGTACTACCCGGGTTCAATTATCAAATTGAATCTGGGCATCAGCCAATGAAATTGCTTACATTTTCACAGCTGTTTAAGAATATAAATTAAAGTTGCATCACTCACCTCCTCAGTGGGCATGAATTTAATCTGTACATTAACCCTCTGTCCCGGCAGTAGCATGCCAGTAGGGGGCATCATCTCAAAGTTACGTGGTCGTGGCTTGTCTGGTTTTAGTTTACGACGTAGGTGCAGGGGCATGTGCTTATCAACCTAAAAAAGAGGCAACAAACGGATTGTGGCAATTCAGCTTCAATTGTCATGACAAATTTAGCTAAAAAATGCATTTTGTGATCTTAACCACTTTTTTTCATGGTTCCACCAAACAAGGAAAAAAAATACATTGTTGCCCGGAACGCTTGTGTCACCTCCCATTGCGGTTTGCCAACAGGAGTCGCAGTTTGGTGATGCGAGTTCACATAGAGGTCATCTGAGATCAACCTGTTGACACCTCATATGAGCCTTGGGCTAGTGGTTCTTCTGACCAAGTATGAAGTGAATACATATGTGAGAAATGATGAATTGTTAACCTTTGTTTGATTTTAATGAAATTGGATCAAAGGTCACATAGGGGTCATCAAAGGTCAATCTGTGTACATCACACATTTAATCTTTTGATTCTTTTTGAGTAACTTTGGTGACTGTAGCATCTTATGTGCCAAAGAAATGTAGTTTTATAGATTTCACAAAATGGGGTCAAAGTTCACATAGGAGTCATCAGAGGTCACTTTGTTTACACCAAATATGAGCCTTGGGCCAGTGGTTCTTCTGAACAAGTATGAAGTTAATCAGTAAATGCACATGTGAGAAATGAGCAATTGTTAACCTTTGTTTTTACGCCCACAGGCCACGGCCCACTACGGATAAAGCCATCCCTATGTGTCTTCCTGCTAAAGCAAGCGACACAAAATACAAGTTTGCAAAATTTAATTAGATGGTACATTTTGATGTTCAGACCAAATGTTTGTATCAAAGTGCTCCATGTTCCATCCACTAACAGGTAGCAGACCTCTAAATATTTTGCTATGTAAAGACTATATAATATATTTGGACGTAGCTCGAAAAGTAGCTTGGAAACACCCCAAAATTTTGGTATCAAAATTTAGCTAAATCGGTGCGCTTTTTATTTTGTCGAAATGGTTACAAGGTCCATGACACACTTTTTCGCTATTTGCGATAATTCGAAGCAATGCATGTTCCGTACTTTCAAAATATCGTCAGAACGCATTACGACCGTCCTATTTTTTCATCAAAATCACTCCGTGTCTCAAGTTTGCTCATATATTCGTAATCTACACACTCTCAGCTACATTTAGACACCAAATTTAATCCTTCAATCAAAATAATAATCTAG
>JAMKCH010056599.1:0-12869 GCA_023653785.1 Ophioderma brevispina | reverse complement strand
TGGACTGTCGTATCTCAAAGCGTCCATTTGAAAATTGATTGTAAAAGCAAACGTTCGTGTAACTCAGACTTCAAGATAGATGACAAAAACGTTCTATTGCTTTTGGTTCTAACAACGAGTGACTTTAACCTATGAATTAAATTGCAAAAGTTAATCTTTACAGAAGCAGTTGTTGAAGTGCTTCTGTAGAATGATTGATGTAGAAGTACAGTATCAGAGTCTACCTGATGGATGGGAGCTAATAACATCTTCCTCAACTCGCACACCATCGGAGCTGCTGTTGGTGGAGTTGGCTTCCTAATCAGTCCAATTGCTTCAAGATCACTCTGCAGTGTCCAGAAGATCTCATCCAGGAGCTATGTTATTGCAAATTTGCCGGCAATCCAGCTACCACAGTCATCTCCTGCTACAGCCCAAACAAATTGTGCCAAGAGAATCTGAGGGTCACAGGTTTCTAGACGATCTACGCCAAACCACCAAGGATGCACCACTGCACCTAACTGTTATAGTCGTGATGGGAGATCTTAATGCTCAAAAGTGGTAAAGGAGACAAGAAGAAGGAAGTTCACATACAATAGAAAGTCTAACAGAAATGGTAAACATCTGGAAGATTTCCTGGCTGGAGGAAAATGTTATGAGTTTAAAGCAACCACACCCTGCTGCCGCGAAGAGAAAGGGAAATTATGGACCTTCAGTATCCCAATGGAGCAAATCACAACTAGGGAATAGATTGCTATAACAAGAAATGGACGAAGAACAGTGCATGTGACGTAATGCTTACAGTTCTTTCGTCAGTGTCAGATCTGACCACAGGATTGTTACCGCAAAGCTTAGACTAAGGTTGAGAGCCATTAAGACCAAAACCAAGAGGACACCAAACATATGACTATGGAGCAAATTCACAGTGCAACAAAGATTCTTCGCACTCATATATGCTCATTGAGGTGCACAACCAGTTCAGTGTTCTTGGCTCTCTTCAGGATGAGATGGAGCTTACAGCTGATAAGAAGTACCCACTCTTTATAGAAGCACACAAAACCGCTGCCTCCAATTGCCTACCAAAAAGGAGAAAAGAAGCCCACATAAGAAGGTATCGTGGGAAGATGCACGTGTAAGCAGAGCCAGAAAGAGCCAGCAAGATGCTAACAAACAATTCACAGAATCAAGCAGTGAACATAACAAAGAGAGTTGAGCAAGCGAAGCACAACCTGGCAAAGCATACAGCAGTGTTGAAGGCGACATGACCTTCAAGAGGAAAATAAAAACACCATCAGAATCAGTTCCCAAAGCATGCAGAGTGGGTTGGCATGGGTAGTAATGAATGATATAACTGGAAGAAGAACCTCAAGATTCAGGCCGCCTAAAAAGTACCCCCCAATCAGAGCGCTGAAAGGAAGGAGAGACTAAGCTTTTCCACCACTCCTAGATCACACCTTACGCATAGCAACCCCGATAGGAGATCATACAACCATCAATGAGAACATCTGCCAATTGAAAACTGGAGCTTTCCAATTGAAGAGCTTGAGTCTGTATTAACAAAATTGTCAAATGGTAAAGGTGGGCCTTGATGAAATACCTGCGGAGGTTTGGAAATCTGGTAGTGTTACAGCAACTTATTAGACACATCTGCAATGGTACCTGCTTTTAGAGGTGTTGAAAAAACCAAAGGAAAATGGTTCCCTCAGTGGAATAGTATCAATTCCCAAGAAAGTGATCTCAGCAAGGCATCCAAACTATAGGGGCATTAGCTTAACATCTATAGCAGCAAAGATCTTCAACCGCATGCTAACTCACCCGCATTCGACCTCACACGAGCCTCTGCTTAGACGAAAAACAAAATGGGTTCGCGCTGAACGTCAAACCATTCCCACAGCCTGGCCGTACGAAGACTTATTGAAGGAATCAAGGACAAGGATCTTGACTGTGTCATCACCTTTATAAACTTCACGGAAGCCTTCGATCAGTGCCACTGAGGTAAAATGCTCCAGATTCTCACTGCCTAATGGGATTCCAAATGCCATTGTTGAAGCAATTTACATCCTGTACAGTGGCAAAAAAGCAGTTGTTCTATCACCAGATGTTGAAATGAGCCTTTGAGATTTTAGCAGGAGTGCTCCAAGGCGATAACTTTAGCACCATATCTATTCATCACTGTTGCTAGACTATGCTTGATGGAGAATGACCAATCAGAGGAGACAAGGAATGCTGGGCTTTCAGTAACACCACAAAGAAGTCGAAGGCACCCTGCAGAAATCATTACTGACCTAGATTTTGCAGTGGTGACGACATGGCTTGCTATCGACACAATACAACAAGCTCAAGAATTATGGAGAGTTGAAATGCTGCTGCAAGTTTGGTCTTATGATTGAATGCTTCAAAACTAAATCATGGCATATAATATCAAGGCCGCGCACTCGCATAGTAACACATGTCGTTACTGGTCACGTAACACCTCAGTAAGATATGACGTCATCGCTAACCGCTGCCAGTATTCCCGATTATCGCATGATAACAGGAAAATAATTACCGTTGTCGCAGTTATTAGTGTAAGAGACTAGTACCCCCTTCCCGGCATGCATTTAGAGCAAAGAGAAATCAAAGATGGCCGATAACAAACGGAATCACCTGTGCGACACTGCAAAATATCAGGACTTTTGGGGGTTAAAGTGAGGCAACTTTAAAGGCTTAAGATCACGGTTGCTTCAAATCGTCGATATGGACACACAATTTTTATGTAAATCAATGTCTAAACTACACTGTGAACATCTTTCTTCTTCCAGACGGACCCTTTTTAGCCATCGCGCGTGGGTTTGGTTAAAGCGAGGGTCTGGACTGACAAATTATGAATGACCCTTGTAAGTAACACCAAAATGGGTTACCTGTGCTGGTAACGCTGGTGATGTCACTTGGTTGGGTAACGAATCTTTGTTTGTTACTTGTCGAGGACATTAACTTTGACCGCGGATACGGAAAAACCGGAAGTGTGACTGAGTGCTGCAGCACCGAAGCGGACGGTTATGTGACTGTTCACGGTGCCCAGTACCGGATAGTGTTACTAGTGAGAGTGCCGAGAGAGACTGTATATAGGACTATGTTATGTTCATTGTTAAATTTTTCCGGGGGAGGGGATAGCAGGATTCTCACAACAAGGGGGAAGTCCCCTCCCCTACTGGAGGTGACGCATATGTAAGGCTGATAAGAACCCCATTTCAGCCATCACTGTTACCCAAAGACCCCCAATATTTTGGGAAAAATTGATAATTTTCACCCAACTATTTTTGGAGATTTTGAAAAAAATCTAAAACCCATTTTTTTAAAAAAATTTCAAATTTTCACCTGAACACCCTTTATTTTGGGGCATTTTGCTGTTCTTTTCAACAAAGGACCCCTATTTTTTTGTGTGTCTGCAGAATTGGCAGAAGGCACATGCGGTGTTGTATAGTGTGGCAGTGGTCAAAATGTTAGCCCCCTTAATATATTGCCATGCCGTATAAGTTCCATAAGGGCTACGATGTTGTAAACTTGGGGAGGGGGCGGGGGGTGGGGGGGGTGAGACATGTTGGTGACATCATGTTGACCTTTGGGCCCATACACAAATCCCCGGTTCGTGACGGCAGACGACACTGAATCACTCACCAGGTACACATTAGCCTTCACTGCAAAAAATCAAAAATACCATAAAGGAATGTAACATTCCTTTTGTGTTATGAAAAAAACTAGAGCAAAGTTTTGGCTTTATTAAAATGTCTGGATCGGGAAAATTAACACAAAATCATATGGAGATTGAACTGTACAATAAAATACTCAAGAATTAAATAGTTTTAGGCATATAATTTTTGTTGTCCTGTGCGGACCGGAACTGGGAAAAAGGGTGGGGACTCTTGAGTTGATGGAATTTGAAAACAGTGGGGGTAATTGGGTACAAGTCAATCAGCTGGTTTGAAATTAGGTATAAGGTTAATGGTGAGTATAGGCCCTTCCCCTCATTTCAGGTTTGGTGTGTGCACATCGTTGCTCGGAAAAAAATGTTTGTACTCATCATATGGTGATAAAATTGGTCATTTCCCCCCCCCCCCCCTTTTTTGTCGAGGGAAAGGTGATTCATTTTGTATTTTTTTTTTGCAGATGTGAGCTAAAGTCAGCCCTGTTTACCCCCCCCCACCCGCATAGCTTTCAAAAATCAAGACTTCTTAATGATGGTTACAAAACCTCAACTGGATAGATCACCATACAGGGAGGAATATATGGGACTTTAACCAAACTGTCTGAAAAAGTGAGAGGTCGATGCCTGAATTTTGCTGCTCATTGCTAGAAGGGCCTAGACGAACCAGTCTCACGTCTTGCGTTCTGGAAGCACCCAAGGAACACGGCACGAGGAAGATCCAAGGTGCCATTTACTCTGTACTTCTTGCTCAGGATGCTGGCATTGAACAAACGAACTGCACTCGTTAAAATCTATGCTGACAGCCAGATAGACTGCTTTGAGGAAGGAAATTCATATGGCTTCCGCACCGCGGTGACATAGATAGAGAGATCTTGACAGAGCAAGGAGTTCTTGATGAAACCAGTACCAAATTACCGTCTTAAAACAGGAAATTAAATACATTTATGTAACAAATTGGCAGGTGGCTCACTCTCATTGTCGACAATTTCAGAACCAAATGGACTTTTTGGCAAAGCCTCTCATTTGATTAGGAGTTTGGAGTCATTAATTTTTCGCAATAGTTTTTCTTTTAAACTTCGGATTAGTTGTATGTTATCGATGTGTGGTCGACAAATTAAAGGGGAAATATTCGAGGCACTTTGACGGTTTTGGGTTTTAGCGAAAAAAAAAAACAGTGTGAAAACACATTAGTTTTCCGTAAATATTAACCACACAGGTCTATGAAAAAGGAATTTTTATTTTCATGAACATTTTTGGGGGCACATGTTAGTGGGTAAAAACAATGATCTTTTTAATAAAAACTAGGGATGCACAGAGTTTGTTTTGTTTTTTGTTAAAAATTTAACCCCAAAAAGGTTAACGCCGGGAGATGAGAGGCCGAATGGACCCATGTGACATTTGGGTGCGAACGACGCCAGCAGTGGACGCGGAAACCATAGTCCTAATGTCCTTGCGCGCTAGTGATTATGAGAGTGTTATTGTTATATTTCATTGCGACAGGTTGATCGGCACTTGGCACTTTTTCTGGTTTCGGGGGGATTGGCGCGGGGACAAGGGGGGGAGGTGAGGTAGAAACCCCTGAATTATATGACTTAGACTCTCGTGTAATATGTCTTTGTTATGTGATTTTTGGCTCTCATTGATTTAACTAACTGGCATTAGATTTTTGCTGGCAAGTGCGACTCCTTCTTCATTGTACTTTTTGGTACTTTTATTTAAAAAAATCCCTTCGAACTAATTATATACTATTATTTGGGTTATATGTGCATAGTATATTGTTATTTTTTTTTTTTGCTACGGTTGCAATGTTGCTGTGTGAGTGAGGTTTGGCGGTTTATTCTGTATGTTTCTTTCCTTTTCCGCCAAACCTAGTACAGGGAATAAAAAAAAAATAAAAAAATTAAAAAAACACGTATTTTTGTGGAGGATATTTGACGTTTTGAAAACGTAATTCGAAAACGTTTTTAAAACGTTTTAGAAACGTTTTAAGAACGTAAAAGACGTTTAAAACCTTTCCAAAAGAGGTGAAGACATAAATAAAACCTGCAGAAAACGTACTGCACGTAAATTGAACCAGTGAACGTTTTAAGAACGTCTTACAAACATACTGCAAACGTGTTTAAAACGTATACGACGATTTAAAAACGTTTATAAAACGTTATGAGAACGTCCAAAACATTTGAGTCATTGCCTAATTAAACGCTAATAATTAAAGAAAAAAAGTAATATACAGCACTATATCGGAGCTGTATTAGAGGAGGAGCAGAATATCATAGGGGCCTTATTTAAGGAATTCGTTTACCTCCCACTACAGAAAAGGTTTGACACCTTAGGTAGTTAGTATGGACCCTCTACAGCAATGCTAGGTAGGTAGTACTCTCAAATTGTGGTATCACTTTTTCAATAGTGGCCAATTTAAGTTTACACAGGGGTCAAACTTTTAAAATGGCCCAATTATGTTGAAATGTATGCCATATTGTCAATCTAATCAAAGGATTCCAAAATTATAGTTTGTGGTACCACCTACGACATTGTTTTACAAAGTTAAAAATGGCTAAAATGGTAAAAAAGGTCAATCTCAATTTGTACAGGGGTCAACATTAAAAGTTAATCTGATTATGTTTTAAATACTTGCAAGTTATTGCCTGAGGTAAGAGGACTCCTAAAAGGTATAGTTTGTATTATGTTAAATGCTTACTTACGGAGATAAGGGTCAAAGAAGGTCAACACCAATTGGGTATGTTGACCTATAACATATTTTGTCCCATAACATGGTAACTATGCATTGCAGATGGTACAAACTATTCCTTATTTTGACTCATTAAGCTAGATGAACAACTTCTATCATTTTCAACAAAATTGGAGCAACTTCTGATTTTTACCCCTGTACAAATAGAAATTTTTACCATTTTAGCCATTTTTACCGTATAACTCCAAAACCATTGGTCATAGATGGTACAAACTATACATTTTGGAATCCTTATGACTAGACGGACAATATGGCATACATTTCAACATGATTGGAGCATTTTAAAAGTTTAACCCTGTGTAAACTTAAATTGGCCCCTATTGAAAAGTGACACCACAATTTGAGAGTACTACCTACCTATCGTTGATATAGAGGGTCCATACTAACTACCAAAGGTGTCAAACCTTTTCTGTAGTGAGGGGTAAACGATGATGTTTGACATGGGTCCTAGGCTCCTACACTATATATTGCAAGGAAATCTACATCAAGCATATTACACAAGTTCATTTGACAGACACAAATTACTCACCTGTATTGGGAATTGAACCTGGGACCTTTCGCGTAGAAGACCAAACACTTATCCACTACACCAGCAAGACGACTCATATTTTGATGGTAATTTCTATTTATATAGGCTGGACGTGTAGCAGAAGAGTGGTTGTATCTTTTATTTAAAAATACCTGTCGAACATCTATACTAGATTGGTTTTTTCATGTGAATATGTTATATTGTTATTTTTTTTGTTAATGTTGCCAACATGTTGTTGTGTGAGTGAGGTTTGGCGGTATATTCTGTAGTTTCTTTCCTTTTCCGCCAACCTAAGTAAAGGGAATAAAAAAAAAAAAAACACATTAAAAAAACACGTATTTTTGTGGAGGATATTTGACGTTTTGAAAACGTAATTCGAAAACGTTGTTAAAAGTTTTAAAACGTTTTAAGAACGTAAAAGACGTTTAAAACCTTTCCCAAAAGAGGTGAAGACATAAATACAAAACGAAGGGAAAACGTACTGCACGTAAAAGTGAACAAGTGAACGTCGTTAAGAACGTCTTACAAAGTACTGCAAAAGTGTTTAAAACGTAAGGACGATTTAAAAACGTTATGGAGAACGTCCCAAACATTTGAGTCATTGCTAATTAAACGCTAAGTTAATAAAGAAAAAAAAGGAATCGCGTTACCGATATCGGAAGAGGTATTAGAGCGAGGAGCAGAATATCATGAGGGCCTTATTTAAGGAATTCGTCTACTCCCAACTACAGAAAAGGTTGGACACCTTAGGTAGTTAGTATGGACCCTTAACATCAATGCTAGGTAGGTACTTACTCTCAATCGCTGGTATCACTTTTTCAAGAGTGGCCAATTTATGTTTACACAGGGGTCAAACTTTAACCATGGCCCAATTCTGGAAATATATGCCATATTGTCAATCTAATCATAAGGATTCCAAAAATGTATAGTTTGTACCACCTTAACGCCCATTGGTTTTGGCGTTATAAGGTTAAAAATGCTAAAATGGTAATAAAAAAGGTCAATCTCAATTTGACAGGGGTCAACATTAAAAGTTAATCTGTTTATTTTTTTTATTTTTTTTATTTTTTTTATTTTTTTTATTTTTTTTATTGTTTTTTGATTATGTTAAATTGCTTATTACTTACGGAGATAAGGTCAAAGAAGGTCAAAACCAATTGGGTATGTGGCTATAGACATATTTTGTCCCAGAAAATGGTAACTATGCATTGCAGATGGTACAAACTATTCCTGGATTTTGATCATGAAGCTAGTATGGAACAACTTCTATCATTTCAAAAAAATTGGGATGCAACTTCTGATTTGACCCTGTTACAATAGAAATTTTTACCTTTTAGCCATTGTTACCGTAGAACTCCAAAAACCAGGGTCAGAGTGGTAACAAACTGAGACAGTTTTGGAATCCTGAGTGACAGAGGACACTATGGCATCATTTCAAACATGATTGGAGCATTTAAAAAGTTAAACCGTGTATAACTTAAATTGGCCCCTATGAAAAGTGACACCCAATTTGGAGTTAACTACCTTGCATTGATGTAAGAGGGTCCATACTAAACTACCAAAAGGTGTCAAACCTGTTCTGAGGGAGGGGTAAACGAGTGATGAAAGGGGTACTAGGGCTCTACACTATATATTGCTAAGGAATCGACATTCAAGCATAATTACACCAGTTCATTTGACAGACACAAAAATATTACTCACCTGTATGGGGAATTGAACCTTGGGGACCTTTCGCGTAGACAGATCCAAACACTTAATCCACTAAACCAGCAGCAAGACGGACTAACTTTTGATGACACCTTAAGCTGATGACAGGACCCTTCCTAAATCTGCCGCTGTGTGATGCACCACTCTGTAACAGATTGGCATCCATAAATCACTGGCATATGGCACCATTACGGTGTCTTTAGTTAACATACATATAGACCATAATCCATCATGTTGGGGTAGTGGATAGAGTGCAAAACCCAATACATGATTCAAAAGACTTAGCTCAGGTGTACTAACCGCGATTGGGAATGCTCTAGGCAGGATGCGGAAAGGAAAGCCAAGAAAACAAGTGTTATTGATATGTTCGTAAAGATGCAAAATGTGGGGCGGCAATCGGGGTCCATTACTCAATTTGTATCAACAACCAGATCATGTTACTTTTGCTCAAAGGTCTATCAAAAAAGATGACTTAAGTTGAGTTCATCTTCTCCACCCTCAACATCATCTCCTCCATCACATTCCCAAGTGCTGGGATCATTCTCCGTATTGCAATGAAAGCAGAAGGCCCACAATGTAACTGCAATGAAGAAATATAATAAATCCTCAAAGAAATTAAAAATGTTATTTATCTTCTTTTTCCCAATTATTATCCTAAACCTAATACTGACTTCTCACTTGCTATACAGGGCCATGGCCCAATAGTAATAGCTGTCACTCTCCCGAACCCCAGATTTTACGGATGTGCATGGTCAACATGTTGGTTGTTGAAAGAAAAGATACTTTGCAATGTGTCCAGGTTGTAGCATAAAATTGCAGATGTCTATTTTCGGAATAACTATGAAACTTACACACAATGATTCATCTGTCCATCCTCACATGTCAGTCAAACCATTACACAAGTGTTCCACATGGACAACATTTGAATATTCACCCACATCCCGGCATTTTCCCCCGGCGCGCCTTCTTAACAAAATAAACCCTTTGATGCATTTAGTTCTGCAGTCATTCTGGTATTTCATATAAAATGAGAGGATCGTTTGGCATGTCTTTCCTATCTATCCACACAGCGGAGGGAAAATTTTCCACAAAATAAGCAAAGTATTCCGCCGGATTATAAATCAATTTATATTAATTAAGGCATTTAGGGCAGGTTTCCCTTGTGAATATGCTCTTTCAAAACCTGTTGTATACAATTGATGTTTGTGTGGTATGGAATATAAATAGAGGCAATTACTGCAAGCTACACTGTTTATGTGTAATCCCAGTAAAGCTAGCTGTGTGCATATATTTTACAGCATATAAATAACAGTATACAATAATAATATTTGGATATAGTTTAAATTTTTGGACTTTGGATGAAATCAGTTATTTACAGATGGCTATAAGGGTCTTGCATAGTAATGCACAAATTATGAAACTTGGATTTCTATTGTAGGTTTGTTGGAGTATCAGCCGCAACCCTTTTTGCTCTTTAAAGCAATAACAGTCACATTTTTTTTAAGAGTGCCCCACAATTTTATGGATATTTTGAAAAGTTTTTGCACAGTTGCTGGTAAACTAGAAAAACCATACATGTGAAGGTTAGTAGAGCTCAAAATTCTCTATATGTTAAGCAAAAGAAGGAATTTTTTTTTTGGTCTCCTAGATGAAAAACTTTTGTTGCATGAGCGAGAGGGTCATGTTCGAAACCATTGTAGTTTTATATTTAAAGAGACATGAGACATTTGCAGAAGAAGTGTCAATGTTTTTCAAACCCAAGTTTTTTGCATATTTGGAATGGATACATCAAACCTGAAGGGAATAAGATGATAGGCCTTCTTTCCGTCCTTTATGTTAATACGATTTGTATTGTCTTTGTTCATGCACGACTGAAAAATTCAAAGCTTTTTCTATTGGGAGGGCGCTATGATAACAGGCAAGTGAAAATCATAGCTTTTGGATTTTCCTTTTACTGTTTGTACAATAAACCTTTGAAATGTTCTTGGTAGGTGTTCTACAATCCGTCATGTGCACAATTGAGAAAAATATTCATATCCTCAAAAAATTTCCTCCTGTCACTTTAATGCATGCTGGTATTTGAAGTCTTTATCATTAAATTTTTTTTTATAATTTTGTATATTTACAGTACTTTGATGTGTAGCACGACCACTTGGTTACCATGACAACTTTCCCTAGCGACGCATTTGTTGCATTGCCCCCATCTGCTGCAAGAGGACATACCATTTTTTGCCAAGAACTCTGGTCGTCCAGCCAACGAGGTCCAGGAGGTCATTTATATACCTGCATCAGACCATGCCTCTGGCAGTAAAGTTAAGGTAAATAAGTTTGTTAGTGTATTGTGTTAACAGACAACTTGCTACCCTGCTTTTGTCTCTTTCTGTCTGTCTATCTGTCTGTCTGTCTATTTTAATTTTTAATATGTATATCATTGGTGATCCTAACAACTTTCCTCATTCACAAACCGCGACAGCAGATAACACATGCGTTCGGTGAATTCTTTATAATTATTCTTCAAATATCTTTGGAAATATTTTATTTCCAAAATTTCAGTTGATTCTGATGGTGGGTTTGATTATACTTAAAAGCAATGCTCTGTATCCTGTGTTGTAAATATATCTGTCCATTAAAGGTCCATGGCCCGATTGCTAATAGCCTCGTCCCCAGAAGCCCCAGATTTTACCGGAAGTGGTCAACATTTTGGTATCAGAAGAAAGCTACTATTTTTCTCATTTACCCTATGAAATCTTAGAGCCGAAGGATGTTTGGTTTTGAAGTTATGAGCGAAAATGTGCCCCATTTTGGTTGACCAATATTCATTTTACACATACTCTATGGGGCTTACAAAATCAAGGTTTTAGCTCTCGCATCAAAATGGATTGAAATATCGGCGCGGAACTTTACATATGGGGTTTTGGAGTTAAGGCCAATCTATTAAGATAAAAACTTCATATCCTTAAATCGGGCCATCCCCCTTTAAGAGATAGGAAATACAAAATTACAAATTTCGTCTACAATAAAACAACATAGGATGGACAGAAAATACAAAGTTTTGAATTTCTTCCAGAGTGGATCAGATATGCACATTAGATTTAAAGAGACACTATTTGAAAAATAGTGCGCCCCTAGATTTGTCAAAATTGATATCTTTGTATGGTTATAAAGCTTTTATATACATTAGCCCTCACCTGAAGCCCAAATCAGCACGCTTATGGATAAACAGAACGATTTTATAATTAATGTCGTTGGCGACATTAATTCAGCAGATGACGCGGAAATGGCATGTATTGCAAAAAACACACGCCAGAGTTGATTCTCGTGGCATGCACCTTGTTTGACCGGTCTGTGACCTTTGTGGTTTTGATATCAATGAGTATGAGTCAATAATATTCATGTAATATACACATTTGTTGATTAAAGTTATGGAAAACTTAAAAGTTAGCGTACAAATTACATGCATGTCTTTATCCTCTTATTAATGTCCCTATCTGTTTTGGGGTATGTTATTTTTATGTGTAAAATGTATCTATTCTTCCAATGGCCAAGAATATCTCATTTGCGAGCAAATTGAAGAAATTTTCATATTTTCTGAAAATGTGCCAGTGCCGCTTTAAAGTGGTTGTTCCGATTTATGTGTATTGTGTTCTCTACTTGATATGAGAGCCTGTCACTTGCACATACACCCCATCAAGTACCATGGGAAACAAACTTGCGGTTTTGATGGTAGACACAATAATGAATGTCGCAAAGCCCTATTCAATACTGTGCTAATATTGATGGTTAACCACTAAAATGGCGGTTTTTTGTTTATATCTTGGGAATGAACTGGATTTGAGGGCTCAAATTTCACGATGCCAATGAGAAAAATATGGCCTTTCATCTGATATCGATACTACTTCCGGGTAAATCGGGGGTCCGAAAGACGATAGGAACACGCACCTTTAAGCATGTATACAATACTTAGCCCAATAGCTCTGATGATGTAACTTTTTAAGTTGGTTGGAGGGATGAGAGTTTGGATCATAAAATGCTCCTTTAATGGTTGTTAGGCTGTATTATAGATATGTTCTAGGGTAGCTTTTGATGAATATTAAAAAAGTGTTCCTATGGAGGCTTTGATAAGTGGACTCTTGAGCTTTGTACAGTGGCGTAACCAGTGGGGGAAGAGCCCCCCCCCCACTTGGAACCCTTGTCTCCCCACCTCCCCCAAATGAACTGCC
>JAMKCH010056598.1:0-24613 GCA_023653785.1 Ophioderma brevispina | reverse complement strand
TGAGAGCCGCTAAACAGACCTACTTAGCACATAAAACAAATTTCCAGCAGGACTTTATTCTTGCAATTTACACCATGTTACACGGACGGAATTTTAAGGATCAAGGATACATTATCATCAGTTCTTTTAACTCTTGCCAAGTGATTGATTTTTGAATGATATATGGTAAAGAATAAAATGAAAAGGATCGGTAATTTATCCTCTTCGACGTGCTTATAAATGATTGATGATATTAACTTACACTATCCTAATGCATTGTGTTATGTTAGTATATTTAGCATAACAAGTGAAATTATAAGTAATCACCTTTTCCTAGGGCGCCATTTTCCAAGCTAATGCCGAGAATGAAAGAGAGATTTGTTTTTCACTTAAATCGATTACTTTTGCAAAATTTTCAATGCCATTTGTCCTTTGCTTGCATAAAATCTCAATCAAAGTTGGTGTAGATCTTGGCATTATTCCTGATGAATGTTAGTTTGATTGGTTTAGAAACTGTTTATTTACCATTAAAGAAAGGCATACCAAGAACTAGCTCAATGGTGTTTCATGTAGTAAACGCACGCATTTTCCAAATTCCGTTTCCAATCAAATTAGTATTAAATAAAGATAATGTCAAAATGCTAAGCTTCAAATTGAGGTAACAAAGAATGGCTGAACGTGTATCCAATGTTTCATAAGGACTTCTCAAAATACGATTAAAAGAATTCCCCCCCCCCACACAAAATCTGTGCGCGAAATTACCACACGTAACTACTACGGTGTTGGTGTTCCACATACATGACAGCCAGATATTTCAGTGTCCGGATACCAATTCCATTTTAATTGTGCTTTGAAGGTATGTGTCCAATGTAAACATTTTGTAAAAAATTTTTTGCCGTTGAATACATCATACTTATTCCAACACACTTTTTTGAAGAGCGCCCACAATTTTCCAAATATTTTGAGGTTTTTGCACAGTTGCTAATAAACTATACCTGTGGATGGTTAAGCTCAAAATTCTCTGTGTCGCAAACGAAAGAATTTTGTAATTAGAATAATTAATATCGGAGATCTTCGATAATAATTCAACGGCTGCTTGAAACATCCTTCCAATATGAAATAGCCGGAAAATTGTGCCATCTACGTGTCTTTTGGGGGCACATGTGGTGCAGTGGATCAGCGCTCGCCTCATAAGCATATGGTTGTGGGTTCGAGCCCCGCTGTCGCCAATGTGTTGTGCACGTGGGCAAGGCACTTTACCTCGCTTGCCTCTCTCCACCCAGGAGTATAAATGGGTACCGGCATATGCTGGGAATGCAAAACAGACTCGCTGTGCGGGAGGAGTGGCGAACCCCCACAGCAACATTATAACGAGGGAGTCTGGCCCAAACGCCAATGACAGAGAGATGGGCACTCCGCCTGCGGGTACACCATTTGCATTTTTTACGCGTCTAAGCTCTTCAATTAGTTGTTCCGTCGGTTCAGGCTAGTTAAGTTAGAAATCATTTCTTTGAGGTGCCAATATATTATCATAAAATTGGCGTTTCCAGCTCCGCCATTAAATTACAATCGGCATCCTGATTCTAATTACACAATCTTTTATTTTATGACAAATACCCATTTTCGAGCAGTGTCGTTCTCAGGTATAGTTTACTAGACAATTACCAACACAACTGTGTAAAAATTTCCAATTTTGAATATTGGGGGGCTTCACAAAAATATATTGTCTATGTACTTCATTGACAGAGGCAAATTTCTTGTTTCAATAACTTCAAATTTGGAATAAAAAATCCAGAACGACTCATCCATGAGTAACTTTCTCACAGAATACATCACACTTTCAAAGTACGTTGAAGGAAAAAAAAAACTTCATTGAACATGTTAAGGAATAAACCCTAATTATACCCCAGTGTAACGAAACCATAGGGAGTGTCCTAGCTATCATAACAACATGCATAGAGAATTATCCGTGACCTTGTAAACGATGCTATCGGGTATAGTGCTGAAAAATAATGCGTGCAGTACGCAATGGAGAAAACATCACATACGGCACTGTAAGTCATGACACCGTGTCTAGAGTTAGATTCCCTTTGTGAATGCATAGCCACCCACTCATTCACGTTATGTACGTGTCTAAGCTCTTCCATTAGTTGTTCCGTCGGTTCAGGCCTGAGTTAAGTTAGAAATAATTTTCTTTGAGGTGCAATATATTATCATAAAATGTGGCGTTTCCAGCTCCCGCCATAAATTACAATCGGCATCTGATTTAATTACACAATCGTTATTTATGCACAAATACCCATTTCGAGCATTGTCGTTCTCAGGTATAGTTTAATAGACAATTACCAACACCAACTGTGTAAAATTTCCCAAAATTTTTGATATTGGGGGGGGGGGGCTTCACAAAAAATATATTGTATAGGTACTTCATTGACAGAGGGCAAATTTTTGTTTCATAACATTGCGAATAAAACATACAGAACGGACTCAGCCATGAGTAACTTTCTTCAAGAATACATCCCACTGTCAAGTACGTTGAAGGAAAAAAAAAACTTCATTGAACATGTTGAAGGATAACCCTAATTATACCCCAGTGTAACGAAACCATCGGAGGTCCTAGCTATCATAACCAACATGCATAGAGAATTATCCGTGACCTTGTAAACGATGCTACTGGACAGTGCGCACAAAAGAAGTTGTTCTATCACCAGATGTTGAAACTGAGGCCTTTGAGATTTTATCAGGAGTGCTCCAAGGCGATACTTTAGCACCGATCTATTCATCATTGTGCTAGACTAGTGATGAGAATGCAATAAGAGGAGACAAGGACATGCTGGCTTCACAGTAACCTCATCAATTAGAAGTCGAAGGCACCCTGCAGAGGTCATTACTGACCTAGATTTTGCAGACGACATTGCCTTGCTATCTTTCTGACACACTTCCAACAAGCTCAAGAATTATTGGCCAGAGTTGAGAATGTTGCTGCAACGTTGGTCTTATGGTGACTGCTTCTAAAACCTAAATTTCATGGCATATAATATCAAGGCCGATGTCACTCTGCCACAATAGAAAGGGAAGCCAACTATTACCAGGTCAGGACTTACCAATTAAACTTGGTCTTGGGTGGATGACGTCAGGAAAGGATTTTCATGTCCGGAAACCCTTGCATTGAAAGCTTGTAACAAGATACGTACTCTCTGGAAATCTTACTTACCGAATGCTAAGATTAGCTTCTTTCGTGCAGTTGTTGAAAGATAGTCTACTGTTATGGGGCAAAACCGGATGACACTCAAGAACACCCCCACTGCACGACGCACCAGGCTAGATGGATGCTATACCAGACTTTAAATGATGGCGTACAAACTAAACTGGAGAGATAACCTACCTGGGATGTAATATATGGGGATTAACCAAACTGTCTGAAATAGTGCGAGGCGACGACTGAATTTTGCGCTAATTGTGCAAGACGGTAGATGAACCCCACAGTAGTCACGTCTTGTGTGCTGGAAGCCCACCCAAGGACACGAGCACGTGGAAGACCAAGGCTGACATACCATGTACTTCTTGCTCAGGATGCTGGATTGAACAAAATGAACTGCACAAAATATGCTTGTCCAGATGCTTTGGAGGAAATTCATCATGGCTTCTGACCGCGGTCCGACATAGATAGATAGATAGATAGTAAACGATGCTATAGGGTATAGTGCTGCAAAAATAATGCGTGCAGTACGCAATGGAGAATACATGACTAGCGCACTGTAAGTCATGACACCGTGTCTAGAGTTAGGATTCCCTTTGTGAATGCAGTAGGCCACCCAATCATTAACGTTTTGAACGCCTCTAGCTCCCTAGTATGGCAGATGGATAGACTCGGGGTCCTTCATAATACATTGATAGTGTCGTCTCCAGAGGTCAAAGGTTCTATGGAACATATCTGAATTAGGTATAGTATAATAGGTCCAGGTTGATGTAGAAAATTATTGGGTCTGTTTGACATTTGTCGGCGTATTACAATTACAAAGCCTATACTTTTTTGGCACTGAAATGTGTTTTGTTTCAAGCATAGCCCAATGCCATAGTAGTATTGTCGTCATGCTCCTTCTTGTAATTTATTCGTTGCCGTGATTCAAAAATCCCCTGATTTATATTCAAGCTATCAGCTTATGAGTGCGAACTATGCTAAGGGCAACTCATATCAAATGAAGGAAAAAATAATACTCACGGTAGTAAGGACCCACTATGTTATAAAGCTACATATGGTACTTGCGGCTGTAGGAGTGCATCGCACCACGGAAGATTTTAGGATTTGCGGATTGAAATAACAATGTATGATGGCGCACAGGGATCGAGGACGTCGTAAACTGACTAAAGGAGGATAATTTGATTCCAAAAATGGTGTACATAAGGGAAAACATGGTAAAAAAAACCATAACTCACGTGTGATTTTAGAAGGCTAGCGATTTATATCAGATTGTGTGTAGTTGAAATATGGAAGACAGACCATTGCTAGTTCAAAGCTTCAATAATAGCTATTTCGCAGGTTTAACGGCATACCAGGCTCTTCGTATAATTCTATGTATATTTATTTGAAACAATGGTATATTAATAATTCAAAGCGTTAAGAGCAAATTGCAATGGTGAAAAAACACATCATTAGCACACGACTTAAACAAAAAGTGACATCGCGTTTAATAAACGCAAAATATAATCAGAACTTTGAAAAAAGAGGCTTTTGAAAAGCGGGCAAATTATAATGTTCAGAGTTGAAAATCTCCTTTGTAAAAACGCGCACCATTTTTAAATCCTCCATGTACACACTTTTGCATTTTCACCAAGACTGTGATTTGTCATTTATTCAATCCAAATGAATGTACTGATCGGTTTGGCAAATGAAATGATTGTGCTAAATCCATACTATTTTACTAAATGTAATTCGGCATATGAAAAGTGAATTTCTAAAAATACACAACGGAGCATAAAAGGTCACCTGAATGACGGAGTTACCCGTAGATATAAGAAAACAAACGACATAAAAACAAATGTCAATATAAAAATACGTGCAAATTGAAATTGATAAAGATAGAACCATATAACTTTAGTTTTTCACCGATGTTTTGATTGGATAGCGTACTTATAATTCCCAATCATGATTGCATTTCGAACCAAAAAGCACACATACTACCCACATGGAAATGTGACTTTCTTCTAACTCCACAACGAGCATTAAATGTCAAAGAATAGGGAGTAATGTTCAGGAATTTACCCCTACTTCAATTGGGAATCAGGTATTCAGCCATTGAATAACCGTAACCAAGGATATCATATATATGCCGTTTCAATTGGCAAAGACCAAATAGAAAGTCACCGGTTATGAAATGAAGACCATTTTGTCTTCATAAGCGTGTGTCTGTTTTTTGTCTTCTGTCTGTCCTGTTTTTAAAACATCCCTCTGTCCCCTCTCCCTCCTCTTTTTCCATAGTACGTATTTATGGATAAAACCTAAATAGTGGGTCTAAATGAGAAATTCATGATTTCATTTCGTGATAAATATCTTCGGAACAACGACAAAGGAAATCCAATGCTCTATAAAACGCACTCAATATAATGTGTTGGGAATCTGAGGTGGTGTGACATCGAGGGGTGTCTGCTGGTTTTTGGCCAACTACTTCGAAAACTGATAAAATTGGACTCGTAAGTGAGTAAAAGAGAAACGATAGCATTGTGATGATTCTGATACACTGTTGTGGCAAGAGATATATTCCTCGGGGCTCACATTCCGGTACAATGGTGATCAATAGTGCCGTTGACGCTTTCACGCTTTATTTCGCGTTGTCGTCTATGGATCCCGGACTTGATACTTGCCGGACAATGATTACTTTCACACCGGGTTTCAAATTTTCATCAAGAAATCAACCTTTAGGGGAGATGTAGATTCGCTCCATGGCTAGGTAAACTTTATCGAGTCATAATATATTGTGATTCAGCCGGAGGTGTTTTCGTGTCACCCCAATTTCTTCTCACTTACCTACACACAGCATAGTTATCATGTCCTTCAAAGAATTCCATTCCACCTTGATAATCTCCCAAAGGTAAACATTTCCATAAGCATCACACAGCAACCTCTGAATGCAGAATAAGAGAAAACAATGCCTTCAACGAACAAGAGACAAGTTTAAATAACCCCTCAACCTTGGAGGCAATATGAATCCTTTCAAGGTATAAAAAGAGGAAGAGATTGTTATTCACACACTTATCGTCGAAGACAAATAATTGTTCTTTCCGAATCTATTGAATTCACTTCCAAACCCTATTTTTGCTTCAGGTCTCGATAAGGATTAATAACGGTCCCACGTAGTGCTGGGAATACAAAAATACGATAACTCCATTAATAATTCATTCCCACGCTGTTAACAAGATAATATGTTTTTAGAGAGAGATTTTTTGTAGTGTAGCTTGGGGCGTTACATGAAGAGTATTGCAAAGTACTTGAAAACCAACGCGGCATCTGACTATAAACTTCTAAAAGGTCACTTGTTACAGTACGTTCATTGTCCCCACATCAAATAAACGTTTTTTAAGTTAAACTGTTTTAAGTACCTGTTTTTTTTATTTCATGCAATTTTTTTTTTATTGGAACAAATTTAATGCAATCAGTGGTTCAAAGTATGGACCAATTATGGACTATAGGTCGCTTGCTCTTCGGATGGTCATGATACCTTGGTCAGAGCGGTGTTCTGCCAGAACACCCCAAGTATGCTGAATAATCTAAAATGTTCAGGTGAACCAGTGCATGTATGTATTCTTTGTCAATGCCTTGTATGATTCTGGAAGGCAAACAAAGTGCCATTCCAACATAATTATCTTCTGTGAAGGACCCTATAGGAATCTGGGTTTGAATGATGTTTTTGGTTGTGTTTGTCGCAGATCATAGAGCGTGCGAAAAACATAAGGCGGAAGCCCAGGATGTTTATTCACACGAAAGCGGCCTAACTGCTGACAACTGGCTTAAAGGATCTCTTCCACCTACCTCGTAAAAATGCTTTGCTGTCAGCTTCTATGCCTCCGTGGATTCCCGATATATCTTGGATATCTCGGGAAAAGTTTCCCCTTTTGGATGTGCACGATTTTTGACATCATTTTGTTGAAATCAATCCACCTGCCTAATGTATAGAAAAACCCAGCGGCGACTCTTTCAATTTTGCCTTAGAAAATATATTTTTAAAAAAGCAAAAAAAATGGCTTTAATCATCAGATCTGTTGGTTGTTTAATTGGATACAATCCAACAAACATAAATCTGCTCATAATCACGGGTACCTTTACCAAATACAGTAATACTAAAAATAATTCTAATAAGCTTGCCGGTTCGCTTTTTCTAGCGAAGGTTTGTTACTGTGTACTCATACCTGGAACTAACATACGAAGAAGGTATACGAAGCTCCCTATTCAATCTGTGTTTATATTTACGTTCCATGTGTGCCTCGGTATGAGTAATTATAAACTTTGTACCAAACTACATTTTAAATGCACGTTTAGATTTGATAGAATTAGACATAAATTGCTTACTATACTCCCCATACTGTTTTTAAAAACCATTCATTTCTCTATGTAACACATTAAATTCTAGAAATAGCAGTAATTAGCAGTTACTATTACTATTCAAATAATTGTTTAAAGGTTTGTGAATGTGACACCTACTTTGTCCTCGGAACTATAATTTTCCAAAATTGATTATGAAACTCTATTTTATTTGATGTATTGCGCGTGCGTTAGCCATTAAGTTTGATAAATTAAATTCTGTTTTCCCTGAAAATCGTTTTGTATGTGTGTGTGGTTGTGTTTAAAAAAATCAGTCCGAAGCACACCTGCATGTGTATTTTGTGTGTGCATTTCCCCTGCTCCCTCATAGGTATTTTTATTTCCAGCTTATACATAAATATATTGTAGCCGTGGTATGTGATGGGTGGGTATGTGCCTCTATGTGTGCGTGGGTGAGTGCAGGTGTGGGTGTTGTGTACCTCACCCACAAAGTCCCACAAACACAGGATGAATTCTCAAAATGCTGGATTGGCAGAGATACTTTCAACAGCCGAATGGCTTAAATTTCTCTGAGTAAGTTCCAAATACCCCGAAGGATTGGTAATAGTAGAGGTCTCTGTGTGAGCAAATGATAAGTTCTGTTTGACTCCAGGGGCCCGTTTCTCATGATCGATTGTAAGTTTGATTTTATCAAGCACTATAAGTTTGAACATATAATCTAGTTCAAACTTACGCTTGATCGAGTTACGCTTGTTGATGATATTTTGCATTCAGTAAATGAGAAACACACTTTATTTGCTGGTCCCGGTACGAATTTGTTCGATTGTGTCATCGTTCGGTAAAGGCAATGCATGCGGTATGAAGAATTCAAAGAAGCATCCTTTTTTATTTTATAAAATAACTTTTTGCAAATGTCAGGACTTGAAATATTCAAGATAAATCGAAGTAACTTTAAATTCTGGTCAGAAATTCCTCGCAGATATAATGGCCTAAGCATGACATTCACATTTTCATGGATTTTCTTAGAGCATTGAAAAAAATAACAACTGTTTTCATTGTATATTTACCATCGGAAAACTAACGTAAGATTTGACTTTACAAATAATGCATGGTTAGGTATAGCTTGAAGACGGCAACATGTTGCAGTATAAAATTAAAACATTAACGGATATCCACAAATATTGGAAATGTCTTTAGAGTCAATTATAAAATATTAAATTTTTGCGCCGAACCCGACCGAAATTGTTTCTTGTCATACCAAAAAATTAAAATCGGCCAAACCGTTAATGGGTTAATTAGTGGGGGTCCCATGGGCACTAACGGAAGTCAACTGAGAATATTTAAAAAAAAGCAAAGAACCAAAGCAAATTTTTTTTGCTGATAATATTTGTCCACATACATATAAGTAAACATTAATAAGCAACATTAAAAAGTAAATTAAGCCTTATGTGCTGTAAAACAACAATTTCATTGTGGACGTTGCGAAACCCTCTCCCTGTACAAAGTCTATTTTTGTAGGACTATTCCTAAAACTGCACGTTTTGTATTAATGTAATTTGGGTCTTCTAGAGTAGATATCAACATAAAATAAGTTTTCAAAAAGTTTGATGTAAGCGCAAGGCTCATTTGAATTTTCCCTCTTTTTGCCCATTTTTCGCGTGGTTTGAAAATAATGTTTTGCCCCTAATTTGCAGCCCAAATAACAAATTTCATTTTTTTATTGCTGATTTGGGGTTGTCTTATGACACCAATGGGAGTGAAAACCCCTTGTTCACTTAAGTTTTAAACGGTCCATTATGTTACGAGGAGTGTTGCATGGTTCAGAATCCACGAGCCACACCTGATTACAACATTGGTTTTAACGATATGAACATTAATACCAAAATGGTGGGATTCTTGACTCCTTTTGTGTATAATGGTTTATCAACTATGAACTATTTTTTTTCGGAGACACCAACTTGCATTTTGACAACGCAAGTTTTGCAGATTATTAGAACAACTCGCAGTATTTTGAAATAAAAAAAGACAGATCTTGCAAAGCAACCTGACAAAGAATACAAAAGATGGTATTGACCAAATGGATGCACCATCAACAAACCCATGAGGGCATTTCAGTTGTAAGGGCCCTTTTTGTTGCTTTTTTGCTGTTGTGACAAAAAATTGAAAAACTCCAGACTAAAAAAAAAAAAACACCTTCCCCACCCCCACACCTCCAGCTGAAACAAAATATACTTTAACTGGAAAGGGAAGTCCATGTCCTCCCAATTTCAAAGCTAACGGTGCGCTCCTTAAAACACCCCTGTCAGAAAAAAATTAAATAGAGACAAGGTTGATCATCAGTCCTCTTGGTGGCAGAAAACTTGTAGTTATTTTTCGACAAATTAATTATATTCCTTCTCAATTAATTACGTAGTAAAAGTAGGCGTTTTGAGTATTCGTTTTTACCACTTTTATGTACAAATCTCTCGTTGAACCTTTAATTTTGATAAAATACACAGTTGGCTCTACAGTTGGAATTAAAAACAAATTATACACTTTTTTATGGAATGATTCTTTACATTGTGAGTTATTCATGAATCTAGGGTGGTGCTCTCCGCACAGATCACCACAACTTAGTCCACATACCCAATACGACTGTGGTCCTTAGCGGAAACAGCAGATTTAAAGGATTTTGTTTACAATTTTTTCACATCATTCAGTTTTAAACAGAATAACACAATTTTTGGGGGATTTCATGCATCGAAATGTTCAATAGTACTTTTTAAGTATTCAATCGAGTATGGCCACCATTGACATGAATCAGTGCGTCAAGACGCCAACGGCATAACTGTCCCAAGGTAGTTTATGAATGTCAAATGGCAGGTGTCCCCACCATCGGTAGAGAATGGCGGCTTTAAGAGTCAGTCAGTGTCAGCAGCTGTTTGACAGGGCCCTCTAAAATATTGCTCTCAGGGGCCCCCTCGGACCCACCTATATCCGCACTAAAAAGTGCTATATTACGTTGCTTCTGACGCTAAAGGGTCCACCCTTAGCTGCTGATAGGGCCCTTTCCTTAAATCCGCCGCTCTGGTCGAGCTGAGCTAACCCCTGTAGAGTTTGAGGAAGATTGTCCCTTTCCACTAATGGCTCGTCGGCCTGAGGCACCCAGGCATGGCTATATGGGTCAAATCAGGGGAGCAAGCAGCCATGGTATCTGCTCACCCACTTTCTGCCTCAAAAATTGTCTCACTACCAAGCGGCCCTGTGGGGCGTGCTTTGTTTTTTGCAGCCCGCAATTGTTTGCGTAAACCCTTCTTGTCATGTGGCAAACAGTGATGTCAGAATGTCACGGCACACGACAGGCGTTTCAATGTTTCCTCTATCACCACCAGTGACGTTTTTTGTTTTCCTCCATAATGAATGCCGGCCCATACCACCACTGAACCGCCACCATCTGTAGTCGATTCCTGAATACATTCATCTCGGAGGTCTCACCACGTAATCGACGAACCCTCTTCCAGCACAAAGTGATTGACGGTCAAAGATGTAGCGGCTCTCGTCCAAACCAAACCTTAACCATTCGCTCTTACTTTCGACGATTGGACCTTCCAAACCAGTTATACAGTGTGATTATTTGGGAGCCCAATTTCGTGAACGTGGAGGTCCGTTGGATAGCGGAAGGATTCCTTTCTCAGTAGATCTGTTGTTTCTGTGAGTTAATTTAAGAGCCCTGTCTGATCAGCTAAGAGCAGAAATATGAATGAGACAGGAAGAGAAAAAGGAAAATATTGGGTGGGTGAAGCAAGGAAGGGGTAAATCTGCCTTCCACCTATTTTTTTTATTCGCCGGAAGTTTTTTGTAATCTGAAAGAATCTACTATTTTTCTCATTTACCCTGTAAATTCGTAGGGGTAAAGGATTTTTTGTTTGGATTTATGAGCGAATGGGTGCCCCCTTTTGGTCACCAATATTAATTTATAGTACTCTCTGGGATTAAAACATTACGCTTTTAGCTCGTCACATCAAACGGGTTTAACATATCGGCGGCCAAACTTTTACAGATGGGGGGTTTGGGGTGAATGTCCTGTCTATCAAGATTAAAACTTTAATATACTTAATCGGATTTTCTCCCTTAACAAAATTAATTAAACGTAGTTTTGTCATCGTGAAAATGTGGGCGGAATCCAAAGATGCAATCCCTAATTTGACAGTGGTAAAAATTTAAAAACGATTGTATTGCTGTAAAAGGAAACCAAAACTCGCCGTCTGTTGCCAGGACTTAAAAAAGGTATAGTTTGTATTATCATTGTTTGGAGATATGCCCAGGGTCATCACCAGATTTCAAATCTTTATTCTTGCCTAATTTACCTTTAAATGCGCTGAATTGCTCATCAGTTCCTTCCAAGACTGCAACAAAATAAATTTGCACTGTCTAACCTATTCCCAAAATTCACGGAGTCAAAAGAGTTCAACGTCTTGACTTATTTTGTCATTTTTCTCGGTGACCAAATACAACTAGGCCGACCTTGCTTTGCGATTCCTGTGGTAAAGGACGAAACCATTTGAGATCTTTTAAAATTCAGAGCATTTGTGAATCGCTTTTACCCCTTGGTGACGACCACCGACCTTTAACATTTATAAATTAACATTTCTCACCCTGCGGATTATTTGGTCAGTTTGTTTGTTTTTTTGTTTTTGTGTGTTTGTTTGTTTTTTGGTTATAAACATTTCCCATTATTTATTTTCCCATGGGCATGTTTAAAGTTGTCTAAAATTGCATTTCAATGAGTCCAAACATGAGGTAAAGAGCGATAAAGAGATACGGAGATAAGTAACGTTTTATTTTTTAATGACTAAAGAAAAGGTGGTACATCGTAGACTGTCAATCTCCAATGTCACGGAATTGCTCCAATGACTCAAATCCTATCCTTGAGGATGACAAGGTGCATGTGGAAATGGTGGGTTTACGTGTATCCGTCTGACCGACTATATCGTATGTGTCATATAAATGTGAGCAGTACAAATGGATGATCATTGTTCTTACACACTAGTTTCTCTGATTTTTCCATAAAAACTGCACCAACAGATTTTATCATAAGTATTATTTTTTCAGCAGTTTGAACCCATTTTATAATCTTACTTGATGGAATATTCCGTATCTCCCTAAACTCTTCTCTATCTCGATATCCAATTCGGACTATTCTGATAAGATCACCTACAACACTGTTAATTAATTATCAAACGCCCAAAATTTCCCGTAATACTTAAAGTATATGTCAAGATTAAATTCAGTTAGGCTAACTTGATTATTTAATAAGGTATAGTACGTCGCGTATCATAAATTCAATCCTTGGTGTCACATTTCGTATTATTGCGTTGACGCGACATTTACTTGGTTGTGATGGTTTTGATTTTTTTCAGTGGCACAAAAAACGTTGGTTTTTAATTACAGAAATGCATCTTGGTAACTGACGGTTTAGATGGAAACAAAAGGAAGAGGATCCAATGAAATTTTCAAAAGAGAACGAACAATCGGACCGTTATCAGACTTTTTAATGTTAGGTAAACTTATATCAAATGTTATAAAGTTATAGTATATTCTAGGAAATAAAAATCAGCATGGCGGCCACATCATTATACATTACCAATCAGAATATGGAATAAGGGAAGGAATCCTTTTTAAAGCAAGAGAACAACATGAGTATTCAAAAAATGCGAGAGATGAGCTTATACTGGCAACCAAATCATGCAAACCTCTGGCAGACCCGAAGACCGAACCTGGGACCTTAAAGGTTATAAAGCGAGGAAAGCCGTTACGCCTCCGCTCCCCATAAGAAAGTACCATTACTATTTAGCTAGTGTATTCTACATAATTTTTTCATGTACTGTATCTTTGGAGAAATTTTTGTCCAATGCATTTTAAAAATTGTCTAGATAGTGCAGGCAAAATAGTCAAAATGTATATTTTAAACTAAGTTGACACTCATTGTTTTAAAATAAGTGGACACATACTTTTAAAAGATTTGACCCACTACGTCAAGCCTCCTGAACAGGTTTACTTTTCATTGAAAAAAAAATAGAATTTTATTGCATATGTTCTCTAGTGGTCCCAGGCCAAATGCGACACCTTTACAACAATTTAAAAACATAAAATACATGAAAAAGCATATAAATCATTATTCTTCCAAAATCTTATTCTGCTCACCTCCACGAACAAACTAATAAAAGCAATCACACAACACACAACACCCCACCCATTCCACCACCCATACACCCTCCCCAACCACCAACACCCTCCATCCCACCCATACGCCCCAAAAAAGGAAAGGAGTTTCTAAATGTTAATCTTATCACAAAAACAACATCTGTTTCTCTAACAAGAACAATCTAATTTGGATGTTAAAGCCTGTTTCTAACTAGTAATAGTGTCTACCTACAAATTATTTTCTCATGTCGATGTATTAGCCTCAGGGATACCACTGTGGATTTTCAATCATTTTGTACGCACGTAATGAGGGAAAAAAATAAAAATAAAAGGTAATTGAGTTTATGCCTGATCGGCACGAAGGGCTTAATCAAAGCTATCTCAACTTTCGCGGGCTTTTGCTTTGTTTCGACATGGCCCGGTCAGGTGGTTGACCTATGCTTTCCAATCACACACGCGTAGTTGCCGGTCTTTTGTTTTTTGTTTCGACCCGTGCTCAGGTCCACTTTGGCTTGTTGACGCCGTCTGAATGGTCTTGCGTACAGGTTTCGCTTATTTAAACTTAACAGCTCTGTGAGTGTGAACCGCCCGTGATTGTGTTTTAGCTTAACCACACGACCAGCGAACCGGTGGTGCCAGCATTTTGCACTTCGAATCTGTTATCCTTTAAAAGAATAAATCGGATACTGCTATTGCGATCAGTACTCAATATGAAAAACAGCTCCGCCTGGAAAAACAGATTTTCTTAGTTGTGTATCAACGCCTAACCGGATTTTAAAAATGTATAAACATTAAAAAAAAAAAAAAAAAACATGTAAAATTTTTTTTTTTACGAATACTATATTAGACACACGAGAAGAATGTGTCACTGTATTTATTCATTCTGTACGCTAGGATTTTTCTTATGTGGCTACAGGCATGACCTGACCTGAAGCATTCTAACAAAGTCTTGTTTATATAGCTTCCTGACAAGTAATAGAATAAACCTGTTTAAACATTGACAACACAAGTTTCTGATATATCGTGTGTACAGTATAATCGATCAAGGCTTTTATGTATGGCCCAAATATTTCAAAGTCCTTTTGATGTCAAGCCTAATTGATGCACGAATAAATCTACCTGTCATGAGATCATAAAAAGATACATTAATGCTCAAAAAATGCTTTGGGCTTTTGGGAGTGTAAAATCATGCAGCCTCTATGGGTACAAAAATATATCTTAAAGTTGCAGTTGTATTGTTTTTACTATCATTTCAATGTGACCTACGGGTCTGGTATCGTTTCTGAGGTCACTAATTGCAAAATTGATAGGCCTCAATTGCAAAACTTCTTACTGGGTAAATATTCTGAAATATTGAAGATGAACAATCCCAAGCAGTTTCTCAAAACATTTTTTTTTTTCAATACCATGGAGTTCCAAAACTTTTTACACGGATCCTTTAACTAAAAAATGGTGGTTTAATGGCCACTGACGACAGACAGAACTTGTGGTGTGAATTCTGGAACTTGTTTACTTCTTCTAACAATAAACTTGTTATTGCATTTGTTCACAGGTATATAGTCAAGCAGCAGCTGTCACTATATTAGCACTACTGTCTATCATTTTGCCACTTGATTTTTTCACTTTCATTCAGTGTTCAAGGACATCACCAGGATCACTTTCAAACTTGGCGCCGAATTTTTCTCTTGTCGTATTTCGTCACCCGGGGCGCTTTTTCAAAATGGCCGCCAAAATCATAGAAAATCGAATAAAAGCGAATTGTTTACCACCAATACATCTAATAGGGTCAAGTTTCTGGATAATTTTTTGGTCACGTGACCGCTAGAATGTGTTACAAAAAACAACAAGAACAACCAAAACACAGTGTTGTTCAGAGAATGATAGATGGTTTTTTTTTTCAAAATGGCCGCCAAAATCATAGAAAATCTTTAAAAAAGCATATTGTTACCAAACTGCCATCTATAGTGTCAGGTTTCTGATAATTTGGCCAATTGAACTCTAGAAAAACGTTTTTAACATAAAAACAGTGTTGTTCAGAGAATGATTGATGTGGTTTTGTTTCCAAAATTAATTTAATTAAAAGAATTTTTTTTTTTTTTTTAATTTTTTAGTTTTTTGCTTTTTTTAAAATGTTTCATATACAACGGTATCATTCACGATAATTGAGGGCACGTTTGTCTAAAATGACTGCCAAATTCACAAAACAAATGACCAAAACACTAACCCAATAGGATAATTTTAAGATTATTTAAGAATGCTATTCTTTAAATATGTTTACGTATCACAAAGCACATTATTATTGTAGAGGGGTGCTTTTTCCTTTCTTGTAAAATGGATTCAACCCTTAAATGTCCTATGTAACACATACTAACACAGAGAGGGCCTAAATCCACGCTCTAAAGGCTGCTGCAAAGTCTTTTTATGTATCCCTCTCAGTCAATGATGAATGGCACCTTCGATAGCGTTTCGGCTAGCATATCGAAGTCCTGCACGGTCAGCTTTCAGCCTTGGAAACAGCTAAAAATCCATGGTGTGGTGTGGACTTGTAAAGGGTACAATGAAGATATGACTGTCGTTTGCTTCAAACAAAGTCTTCAGAGTAGACATAAGTGTTGAAGCATGCCATGATGCATAAAAAAATCTGTGGGTTATTCCCACTTTGGACGCTTCTGTTCGAGACCTGTTGCAAAACCCTTAAATAGTACCAATAAACTGTGGATTTAATTTTTGCAACAATACCATATCCAACAAGAGTTGTATACAAAAAACCTAGTATTGATGCTTGCAGGTGCATGATCAGAGGCGTAAATATCCCGGGGGTATGGGGTGGGTAATATCTCCCCCCCAATATCTTGGATGAAGGGGATGGTTCAATACGTCGGTTGGAGTCCACTCCCCGCGGGCCACTCGTGTTTTGATGTCTCGCGTTTTATTGGGGGTGTTTTTGTACCGGAAATAACCTCAAATTTACCACAGTAGTTTAAATTGGTAAATTTCCGCTCGTTCTCCGCGCAGTTTGGTCTAATTATCATTACATTTAACATTTAAGAAGCTCTAAGGGCAAAAATTTGGGCGCATGTGCTAGTAATGAATCTTTGTAGCAAACCCTTTTCGTGAGAAATGTTTCATCAACCCTCATCCACGCCCCAATGTCAAAAATATTCACCCACTGTCAAATGATTGGGGTCTTGCCATCTTTACTAAGACCCAAATTGTTTTTGGTGTTTCTCTTTTAATGGAGATCGTAAACGTGTAGCCAGGTTTCATAAAAAAATCGAAAATCGGGGTGCCACTTCCACTCTCCTCCTTCTCTCCCTCCTTTTTCCTCTGGGGCTTAAATATAGACATCTTGGCTGTAACGCTTTCTATAAGCGTTTCTGTTGAGGATCTTATTTTTTTCTGGCTGATTGCTTTGATGGTGCCAACAAGTGTACTACATGGTGTCCCAGAATGGATTAGTACGCATCGAGTACCAAAATGTTTTTTATTTTTTTTTTCCATAGAAAATCAATACCTAGGTAAGCTTGGTTTTAATGTCCCACTCATTATACTTAAACCTGTCATAAGAAAGTTGGATCGTGAAAATCGGACTAAACCAAGTGAAAATACACTCAAATGTGTTAGAGGTTCTGATTCATCCTTTTGGTGCAAGTGAAAAAAAATTACATGTGTGTGTTATCATCCCTTCGACTTACCAAGTCCCTTTTTTGGCATCACATTATCCTCTTTTGGAGAATCTCTTATTTAAGCCTCTGATCTTTGATTTTGGTAACCCCATATATAGCTATGTTCCATTCCGTTCCCATGATACCAAGAATAAGTACAGCATGCCGCTTTAGGGCATCACATTGACGTCATAAAGACCATTAGTCAGCAAATAATTGTCAATTTTCAGAAAACACAATTGCACAATTGGCGAAAATTCATTTTCACAAAATATTAGGACTATCAGATTATTAAAGGTCTGGTTTTTGGCTCTAATCATGGCAAAGCACAGCTTTTATATACATACCGATGATTTTGGTGCTTTACTCTGCAGAAAGTACCAAAAGAGAATAGGCTATGCCTTGTTTGTGTCCCAACCACTGAGCCTTACTGTCTAGCGAGGTTTATGACATCATTTTGACATCGTACTGGGCATATTAGTACCCATTTGTTTATCGAAGGAACAAGGAGGACCCACAGCTCTCTATTGGTACAAAATACACTTTTTGAGTGTTACTATCGAATTCCCAAGGGACTAAAGCTGTTGTAAAAAATCTTGCCAGGAAGAGGGTCAAAGTACACATGCATTTTTTTCACTAGCCTCAAAGTATGAAATCAAAGCACCTCTAACACATTGATGTGATTTTCCACTTTGGTTAGTCCGAATTTCACGATTCAAAATTCTTATGAAGGTTACAGTTAAATGAAGTTGGAATTAAACGCAGCTTACCTAATGTTATTGATTTTTTATGGAAAAAAAATAAAACATTTTGGTTATGGATGGGTACTAATCCTTTCTGGGACACCCTGTATGATGTGTGTACCACCAATGGCTGTAAGAATAGGTTGATGCTGATTGTCCTGAAAGCAGAAGGAGCCTTACTGGTTGATGGAAAGGAGGTGGGTTTGTCTCTACATTCATTTTCTTGGATCATGATTACTAAGGAGGGTGACCTGTGGCCATGAGATCCAATCTATCCAGGATCTGTGCTGACAGAGGAATTACTAGAAACTTCCAAAAACTCGTCTAGTCCAAGCTCGGCATTTCCAATGGCCACGATACGCAAGTGGAGCCACGGACCCTCTCCCAAGCAGACCGTAACACAGAATTGCAAGCTTTGGGATATGGTGTTGGAGGCGTATCTTCGCATCCATTGGATCTCGAAGGAGACAAACTCCAGTGTTCTTCATGAGATTGTGGTGAAAAAACCGCTTGTTACAGAAGCTCTAAGATATTTTTGGTCATGATCAGGGCCGTGGTGAAACAAATTGGGGAATGTGATTATGCAAGGAATGGTTAAAAGGCAAAAGAAGATGCAGGCAAGATCTCGGTGGTTCGACCAAATAAAGGCGTTATATGACACACTGTGCTATTCTATTGCTGAAGAGGTCATATCCTGGCATCGCATCTCTAAGGTCACGATCTGTCATCATGACAGGACGAACCAAACCACAACCACTATTACTCGTCAATCTTCCTGCAACTCGATGATTTACGAGGCGCTACATAATATCAGCAGTATACCTCCATATCTTCCATACTTGGGTCTTCTTTGACGGACTCGCGCCTATCTCTATCATGTATATAGCAGCTGTCCCTATTGTTGTTCCAATTGCAAAAGTCCTGTAGGAATGGCCTTCTTCCCCATAACTAACTGCAAATCGGCATCATTCTTGTGTCAGCATCGCCTAGTTTGACACACATTTTATGTATAATACCCCGAATTATTCTTTTAATTGAACACATGAATTTGGCCTAGAAGTGACCACAGTGCTCTGACCTAGAGTATTATGCTAATGAGTATACTAGGTTTTTGTTCTGGCCTTTGGGAAGAGACAGTCTATTACATGCAGATCACACAATCAAGCTCATTTGCGAAAGACCTTTCACGTTTCATGGATTTGCTATCCCCCATATGTATGATGCCACACTGAATAAGAAAGCTCCCTAGAATTTGATAGAGGATATGTCAGCCCTAAAATTGGGGCAAGTTGCTCGTGCATCTGTGTGAGGTAGTAAATATCTCACATTTCATATCAGCATTTTATCTAAGATATTATCATACGCACCGGCCATTCCATACTTGCGAGGTAGCACGGTCCCATTTTTCCCTCTTACATGCATATGACGGGATCTATTATGGGAAAAAACTTCTACAAACGGGGCCGGGGACTTGTTACTATTCGATGCAATTCGGTCGAATTTTTCATTGTTATCCCCATAAAGAACAACAATGACACACAAACATTTCCAGTCTGAGTTTGCAGACATAAATTTATCAATTTTTGTCTTGATTACAATCAGTACCTGACATTAATGAAAAACTAAATTCCCACTACGATGCCTTATTCAAATTAGCATTGTACGACAAAAGTCGGCCCTTCCTGTACAAAGTTACCCCAAAAGCTACAAAGTAATACTTTACCTCCCAACTTGTATCCAATCATATGATGTGTGCATTGTGCTATCTCCACTCCAGGATGAGTGCAAGTATTTATTGGAGGTCGCTTTCAAAAAAAGTTGCCCAAATCCCTAAAAGGCCCTTTTTTGGACTTTGCACATCTTTTATATCAGCAAAAAGGTTCACTTTCTTTGTCAAAGTTTCTCTAAATTGGTGGCGATTGTTATCACAATATCAGGTAAACCCGTTGACCTTCATTTTGGTGGAATTTGTGGATGTGTATTTAGTTTATATATGCAGAAGATACCAATCTCATTTCCAAGGTTAAGCATATAACCCAAATTGTGCTCACCCCACAAATCTTGGGAGGTTAAATCTATTAATTGTAAACAGTAATTGTTCTGATATCAAAAACATTTTTAAAATTCACTGAAAAAAGCTCGAAAAACAGTCCCCATATGATGTTTTTCTTTTTAAATATTTTTCGATAATTTCTAATTATTTTGTTTATACATCTTTGGAAAATCGCCCCTCTTAGTATGGTAAAGAATAGCACTTTTGGTCTAAAATATTATCGGAAATCAAATGCTAAAATTACCTAAAAATTCCAACCTATTAAGGGCATTATTGATCAATTCAAAGTTGATCAAAACAAAAATATTTTTAATTAATTTTTCTATGATTGGCAGTCATTTTGGAAACAAACCCCTCATTCCCCCCCCAATTATTTCTGAGACAACACTGTTTTTATTGAAACAGTTGTAGAGATCACATTGCTCAAAATCATTAGCCAGAAACACCACCCTATTAAATGACATTTTGGACACCATATTGCTTTTAAATGAATTCCTATGATTTTGGCGGCATTTTGAAAAAAAAACTCCTCTAATCATTCCTGAACAACACTGTTTTGGTTTTAATAAAACTTTATAATGGTCACTTGGCCAAAATAGTGCAGAACCCTAATCCTATTAATGGATTTGATGGACGAAATACGACCTGGAAAATTCGGCGACAAGTTTAAGCGATTCCTTGTGATGTCCTTGAATTCATGAAAGTGACAAAATCACAGTTGGGCAAAATTATCGCAGTAGCTACACGACTGCTGCCTGCTACACATTATTTTTAACACAACTGCATCAATGTCTGAAATTGGGGGCGGCTTTGCAGCATGGGCTAATTCTTTTACGTGCGGGTTTGTAGTTGTACTGGTTTTGTTTAATTTTTATAAAAAAAAGGGACATAAAATTATATTTGTGATAATAACGTTAGTTGAAGTTGAGACCTTACGCTAGATTGAGTATATCTTACTTAACAACGTGTAAGGCTGTACGGCAACTTTGACTAAGGTGTTTTTACTCACTGCTGAATTCAAGGAATCAATATTTAATATTTTTAGAGTGCAAGTCTTCATCATGAATCTACAATGGAATGTCTACACCCCACAGGTGAACCGTCACAACCAAACCAACAATCTGTCACAAAATAACGGGAGTAACGTGCAGGAATCACCCTCGATCAATAGGGAGTCAAGTATATAACCTAGAAAGTTTCCGGACGTTATCAATAATAGCTAGGAAGACCGAACTCAGTCAATTTTTTAACCATTTTTGAAAAGATTCTTACTGTAGTTTATTCCAGGTCCATATTACATATTGTTTTGGTTCTTGTTGCTTTCTTGTTTTTAATAAAAGTAGATAATACATGTTGCTTCTAACATAATTAGACACCATACAATCCTCGTTAATGTGAGCGGTAGTGGTAATATGAATACGTAAAAACCTCTACGGTGTTGGGACCACTCCACTGCGAATATTAATTAGTCCAAGAAAAGTTGTCTTATTTGACTAATTAAATATTAGTCATGCACATTTTTTTTAAGATCCACAAAAGAGTGCTACAAGTGGTTTTGGAATTAAAAGAATGTTTTTTGTACAGATTTTCGGATTACATTCCATAATTGCAAATAATTCTACAACTAAAAATGAGACCTTTTTAATTACATATTCGTCAAAAGACTATATCAATACCAATGTGTAGCTATATCGTCATCTTTGTGCTTGCAACGAATTCTAGTCATTTGGGTGAGTCTAAATCCGTCTTTAATTAGTCAATTTAAATTTGTCAGTTGACAACTTAAAATTCGTCGTCTTGATTTGTAATTTTAAAGTGTAAATTAGAGTAATAAATATTTTCTAATCATGAAAACTAGTTTAAAATATGGATAGGTTCTCTTCCAGCATACAACGTTTTATCATTTGAAATACATTATTATGAATGATAAAACATGTTATGCATGATTAATTAATGATTCTCAGTGCTAACCTTTTGAATTAAAACATAGTAATACAAGCGTCACGCACCAATGTTTTGTTCGCTATTTCATTGTCTAAAAGGCAATTCAGCAGCCTTATTTTAGTTGATACACAATGACTTGGCAAAGCAAGGTTCTCAAATTTAGTGCGCTGGTGTGTGTGTCAGGTATTACATTCTTCAAGAAATGACCCGCCACAAACATAACCAGTGGATAGTACCAAATCTAATAGCGCGTTTAGCTACAGATTAAAGTGGGTGGTAGTAAGGGCCAAATCATGTAAGTAGGATTGGTGGATTAGGTTGATCGCAAGTCCTCATATTTTCACGATAAGAGGGCACGCATTAAAGGGATACCGATCGGGGGGCAGCGATATATGGAAATGCATTATGGATTTGGAAAAGCAGGATGATCTCAGCTACACTATAAGATCCGGGTCTTACAAGCTACTGCTTTTTTTTCGTTGTCCCTATAGATGCAAGTCATGGACTGCATAAAAAAAAGTGCAGATCTTTCCAGAATTTATTGCCTTGGAAACCGCAGATTTTGGATATCTTGAAAGAGAAGACGATAAATGCCTGAGGTGGGCTGGATAAAGCTTGGAATTTTATTTGACTCTAAGGAGGGAAGTATAATCTAAACAGAAATTGAGTTTTCTTTGAGCATAAAACCATGCCCATTCTTCTCCCTACCTACGTCCTGCAAGGTAAGATGTAATGTAAACGGAAACGAGGAGACCTCTGAAAAGATGGCGAATGACATAAAAGAAAGGACAGGTGTCCACCAGACTTAATGGTCTTGTTAACCGTGCAAGCTCATTGCCACACCTGCACATGTACATTAAAAGGGGGGGGGCCGACTCATAGATTTCCTGAGGAGGGCGCCCTCAAGTTCCAAAAAAATCGTGGTTTTTTGCATGTACATACCTGCTTGTCCATTATACTAATCACTGAGTGAGATTGCTAAGCTTAAATCGAATTCCTTCATATAGAAATCACACCTGTTGTTCTACAAATTCCGATCCTGAATTTTTGTAATATAATACACAGTATCATATGGGACGTACTACTACACATAAATGTTACTGCATCAAAACGAAAAATCCGATACCTCTCAAATTTCAGATTGGTGTATTTTAGGTCTATCTTTAGTTCATAGTTGACTCTTTTTTCATTATTACACAACAAATCAAAAAAAAAAATAATTGTTCGGAAATCTCGCTCTTAGTCAGACTTTAATATGATGCAAAGAAAGAAGAAGAGCGCGAGAATGAAATTGTGGTAATCGATGGGGGCACCTTTAAGTCAGTGGCATGCGTACCGACCGGGGGGGGGTCAGACTGGAGGGAAAGTTGCCCACCAATTTCTATCGTCGAAATAATGCGGGAGATATGGGATCAAAAATATGCATTTCCATCCTCTTCTCGGGGAATTTTGACCATTTCCAGCCCAGAATTTCTGCAAAATGTCAGTGGATTCGGCATTTTTCGTAGCCCCTCCTTGCGCATTTTTGTCAAGTTCACACTTCATTGGAGCAAATCACCTGGGACGACTTACGTATTTTCCTTTCCCCCCCTGGCGGGTACGCCTTGGGAATATTGTCCCCCTCGTGGATCGACTACCGCGTCGAGCGCCACTGTCAGATAGACAACAAGATCTTTCGGACGTAATGACCAAAGGATATTGTAAGAAGATTATATCTTTCATTACATTATCCTCATAGTTAGGGCAGGTAATTTGATAGCAAAATATCATGCTCACCAACAGATAACCACAGCCCGGCGAGAGTCTATTTATTTGAGTTCCATCCATTATGTCTAGGCAATGTTTCATGACACTATCTTCCAATTGTCAATTTGAAATCCACTCACGTGTGTTTCTGCTGCCTCAGTGAGAATCTACTAAAGCAATATCCATTAATAGCTCTTAATGTCAAAATTAAAATTTGGGGCGCATTTTTTCGGTATATTTAGTTTAATGGCACTAAATGCTATATCATTGTGGAGTCTTACCGTTCACAATAACGCACATATAGTTAAATTTAAAGTTGTAATAATTAAGAGTTGCATGTTAAAGGTCAGGCTGAAATGTGACTGACACTATACATCACTTTATAATTAATAGCGAGCCTTACAACGATCAACAACACAAAGTACATTAAAGCACTTTCAGCTTTTGTGGGTGGGTGTATTTTAGCAGGTCTTGTTCAGCAAGAGCAACTTACTACTTTTTCATTCTCATAATTACATCAAAAATGCTCGATAACATCCATTGAGCTCTCATTTATCTAGGGCCCTGATTTTGCATTCATTGTTTTACAAGATGAAACAATTTTCAACTGTGTTTTTGAAAACCAATTTCCACGAGACTGACATAATTTTAAAAAAACTAATTGTTTGTTAGAAGAAACTGCTTACCGATTGTGTTTGGCGAAAGACATGTATGCTGTAACATTCTCCGATGCATCAAGGGTCGCAACAATGCCCCACAAACC
>JAMKCH010056597.1:0-14415 GCA_023653785.1 Ophioderma brevispina | reverse complement strand
AGTTCGCTCTTTGAACGTCGAGCAGCGGTCAATGACCTTCCCTCACACAGGCTTTTGTATAGCACTGTGAACGGCGAATGAATAATGGCGGCAGCCCATCGCCGTGTGCCTGGCCAGAGTTGCCTTGAATATGGATGTTCAAGATTTATCACATTTGTGATTTAGGGTACACTCGCAAGGAGCTAAGCTGTTTCTTTAAGTTTCCGAATCCACTATGGAAAACAGATGAGGCAGTTTGGGGTAAGAGTAAGAATCATCGACAGATGGCATAACCTTGACAGGTACGAGCCCGACACAGATCGAATCTCATCATGCACTGCAGTGTGTTGGGATAGCCCACTAAAGCTAGTTAAGCTATAATAAGTATTAAAAAACGACGACAGTACATGGCAATCTTTTGGAGGGACACAGCAAAAAACTTTGCACTGTTACTGAGCATCAAGCAACCAGTACTAGATGAAACATCATACTATCTACGTAGTAGGCAATCAGGCAATTCAGTGTAGATACCAACATGCTATCTAAAGTAGTAGCACCGCAGTCATCTAGTACTAGATAACATTTGATATCTGCAGTAGATAAGTGCATCCAGCTCATCAGTATAGTAACAGTAATGCTATCTGCAGTAGATAGCATCCAGCCATCAGTACTAGATAACAGCATACTATCTGCGCGATTACATCAGCCATATCCCTGGTACAGGAAATTCGAAGTGAAAGTGATAATTGCTCTTGCTTTTCCTGTCAGATGATCTGTGACTCTTTCCTCTGAATATATACATGTTGGATACATGTATGTGACTGAATTAGCATTTAATGTTAGGTTCACATTTTACAGTTTGCGAGGTTGAGGTACTGACTTTATTCAATGCTACAGCGCAGACTTTCACATATCCCAATTTCCTAATATTATAATATTTCCTAACCTATTCTAATATTTAAAAAAATAAGTAATTAAAACTCAATTATAATAAAGTCAACTGTTACTGCTGGGGAGGGAGAGAGGGAAGGAGGAGGGAAGGAGGGAGGAAGGGAGAGAGTGGAAGGAGGGAGGGAGGAGTGGAAGAGGACGAGGGTAAGGTAACGGCAGGGCAGGTAGCGAAAGACAAGAGTAAGGACGGACACAAATAGTCTCTATATTTTCTATTAGTAGGGTGAATGGTATATGAGAGGGATAGCAAACTCCTGCCCCCCCCAAACACACACACACGCACTCACACACTGTTCTGATAACAATGATGATTAGACATAATGATATCAGGACAAAACTTATGAAACAATGCTTGAATGTAAAGTGGGAAACTTTCTAATATTTTAGCACATACTAAAAACTATGTAATACATTACTTATTTCCATGATTTCCCCCCCCCCCCCCGTATTTGGAGGTGGGTTGGGAGTGGGGTGATGATCATATTCATTACCTAAAAATATATTCTGGATATATATTTGACCATAATTATTTATCAAGTGCATACATTTGAATCTTCATTTTTGCGTGTTTCATTTGGTGTAAACAACAGAATCCCCATATTAAAATACAGCAATTTGCCACTTATAAGGCCATACCTTCCAGATCCCATGGACAGGGGGGTTACCTGATTTAAAAAAATGTTTTTCAGCCATTGAAATTGACAAGCACTTTCCATATTTTAAAAGTGGAGAAAAAATAGTTGTGATTACACCACTCCTACTGATGCCAAATTTAAAGGGCGCACTACAGTGAATACCCGACAGTATTCCACGGAAATAGCAGAGAAAACTGAAAATACCTAGAACAAAACGAAAAGTTCCGATGCCCTATTCAACTTACTTCCTCATATTGATGGTTAACCATTACAACGGCATAGTTGTATGTATCTTGGGAAGAAATGGATTTGGGAAGCTGAAATGTCGGACGCTAAAATGAGAGAAGACAGCCTTCATATGATGATATCCAACATCGATACTACTCGGGTAAATCGGGGGGGGGCCAAAAGGCGATCGTAAACGCACCTTTAATTCAGTCAGTGCGCGTTGCGATTAGATAGCCCCAATAGATTTCTAGATGTTTTCAGTCAATCCCTTTCAGTGCAGTTGGACAATGGTCATTTGCATGCACATGATCGCAGATACAAAAGAAGCTATTCAGTGTCATTTTTCAGTGGTACCTATATCATGTAGATATGTAAATTTTCAGTGGTGATTTCAGATTTCAGTGATATTTTCAGTGTTCTAGCTTCATAGTATGATTTACACTGTTAAAAAAATAGTTTGGAAGCTCTTTTTCACACCTTTCCGGCGCGGCGCGATTAAAAAAAATGAATAGCGCATGTCATGATACAGGGGCAGCAAGGACCACCCATCGTTCACCCATTTGCCCCCCCCCCCCCCCAAATCAAACCAACCCAACTTTTTAGGTTCCTTAGACGACCCAAAAGGCCAAAATGGCCACGGTTTGTTATGCAGTGACGTGACGCAGATAAGTTGAGGCCTTGTGGGATAATGGCGGCGATCTGAATCAGGGCTTTTTACATATCCCAAAAAGACCTCAACTGCATTCCCCTGGCGCTAACAGTTGCACCTAGAAAAACTCACTTACGGTCAGATCACGTTATTATTGTAATTGTAGCCTTATTGTCCTGATAACAGTAGTTCTGAAGTTCTGGTGTCGCTTCGATTTACCTATTTGAATTATGAGATTTGTCATGTACACATGTGGCAGTGATCATGTGCTAATGTCTTGCAATATTCATATTCTCCGCCGTTTCGCGACTATACACAGCCTGTGTGAGGGAAGGTCATTGACCGCCGATCGACGTTCAAAGAGCGATTTAAAAACCAATCATAAAACCGATTAAAAAGGTCGATTAAAATTGCGATTGAAACGCGAAGTTAAAAGTGCGTTCAAAGTGCGTTACAACGTTTGATTTTAAAAACTGCGAACTGCGCTTTAAAAGTTCGATTAAAATGTGCGATAGAAAAAGTCGATTAAAAGCTATGAACAACGCGCGATTAAGTTCGATAAAAGTGCGATTACAAAATGCGATTTCAAAAGTTCGATTAAAAGTGCGATTACAAAATGTGGATTAAAAGTTTGATTCCAAAAGTGGCGAATATAAATTTCGATTAAAAGATACGATTAAAAAGTTCGATTAAAAAGTTCGATTACAAAGGCAAAGTGAGATTACAAAATGTGATTAAAAAGTTCGATTAAAAAGTTCGATCAAAAAGTGCGATTACAAAATGTGCGCTTCCAAATGTGATTGAAAAGATCGATGTATAAAGTCGATTCATAAAGTTCGATTTAAAATTGCTTACAAAATGTGCGCATATTAAGGTGAAAAAGTGATCGATATACTTTGTTCGATGAGATATACGCGATGAAAGATCAAATTTCCTGCACTTTAATTTTAACAGAAATGCGTTCCATAGACCAGAAGACCTTGGTCGGACAGTGACCTGCTCAAATTGTGCCAGCTTCTATTAAAAGGCCATTACAAAGAATGTATTGTATTTCTTTGAAAGTTTGAAGCCACATATTTTTGTATAGACGATGCGCCATGTGACATCACCGCCGGGCAAGAAACAAAGCGCTATACGTGAGGACCTGTAGGTCTTTTGCTTTTAAAATTCGCGCTCAATCAGTAAAATAGCCCATTGAATAGCGCTGCAGCCCCGGGGGGGGGGGGGGCACTTGTATTCCAAGGGGGATATCATGCTCGTGTAAAAAAACGCGTAATTAGGGTCGTTTTTTGAGATCAGGCGATGTACGCGCGTACATTGTTTAGGGTATCAAAATCGTCAAAAATTCAAAATAAGGGTATGCTTTTCACGTCGAAAAATACGTGTTTAGGTGTGATATTTTGAGTACTTGTAAAAAATTACATTGAAATGCTGGAAAATAGTGGGTTTTGTTTCAGATTTTCATCTGATTTCACATGGTAGATTCCCCGAGTGATTTAAACCGTTATTTTAGCTTATTTTCTCTATGTCTTTGCCGTCTCCTACATATATATATATATAGCCTTTATAATTTGGAGTTTCATTTCATTTCAAAATAAGGTCATGGATATTTTAGTCCGGGTTTTACTTAGTTCAATGAAATAGCTGAATATGCAGGAAAAAAATCAATTACGACACCCGATAAGACCCATTAATTTCAAAGAAACAGGGACAACTTTAAAAAGACTGAAGCTTGAAATTTAAGTGTAATGGATTTAAATTTTAAACATATTAGGCTGTAGAAAATGCGCAAATTGATGCTTTTACACAAAAGAGTGAAATAAAAAACTTCAATGAAATAATGTGTAAAAATTTCCTTTATCACGGCCAGTTACAATAAGAGCCTATGTATGTTTATGCCTGTAAAGTTGTTAAAGGTACATTTTATAAACATACTCCTTTAGGGTAGCAAAATTATGTCAAATACTTGTTTAGGGTGTATTTTTAAACTGTCATGCAAATTACTTGTTCAGGGTTTTAAAATTAAACCAAAATACTTGTTAAGGGTAGCAAAACCAAGCCCAAAGTACTTGTTTAGGGTAGCAAAATCAACCGAAATACGTGCTTAGGGTGTTTTTCTTGCCAAGTGAAATACGCGCTTAGGGTACGTTTTGGGAGGCCATACACGAGCATGATATCCACCTTGGAATACAAGTGCCCCCCCCCCCCCGGGGCTGCAGCTCACGGTATGTGATTCCTTCGCACCTCGATCACGTCTGTCGCAAGCCATCAAGGCCATAACGTATTGCCGCAACGCGTTGCGACATTTCGGCAACGCGTTGCGATAAAGTAGCAACGCGTTGCGGCGTCGGCCAATTAGAATGACGAATTTCTGTGACGTATTTCAAAAATTAAACCCACCACGCTTTGCAAAGTATCTAGCAACGCGTTGTGGAAACTCACAACGCGTTGCAAGCCTTCACAACGCGTTGCGAGCTTCACAACGCGTTGCGACATTCACAACGCGTTGCTAAGGTTCACAAGCCATAAGGGTCATAACGTATTGCCGCAACGCGTTGTGAGAAAGTAGCAACTCGTTGCGACATTTCGGCAACGCGTTGCGGCCTCGGCCAATCAAAATCAGTAATTTCTGTGACGTATTTAAAAAAATAGATCCACAACGCGTTACGGCAATACGTTATGACCCTTATGGCCTTCACAACGCGTTGCAAGCCTTCACAACGCGTTGCGAGCTTCACAACGCGTTGTAAACTTCACAACGCGTTGTGAAAGCAATAAGGGTCATAACGTATTGCCGCAACGCGTTGTGAAGGTTTGCAACGCGTTGTGAAGGTCGCAACGCGTTGTGAGATTTATATTTTTGAAATACGTCACAGAAATTTTTGATTGGCCGACACCGCAACGCGTTGCCGAAATGTCGCAACGCGTTGTGACTTTCTCACAACGCGTTGCGGCAATACGTTATGACCCTTATGGCTTGTGGTCCTTCGCAACGCGTTGTGAAGCTTGCAACGCGTTGTGAAGCTCGCAACGCGTTGTGAAGGTTTGCAACGCGTTGCAAAGTATCTAGCAAATTATAATTACAATCCTCTTTTCTATCTTCATAGGCACGTTATTTTGCCTGTAAGAGACGATGGCGCCTAAGAAAATCACAGTCATAGCGCCCTTCGCAGGCAAAAGTATGTTCAACATGTTCAATACCACTAGTACATGTGGAACTGTATTTTGTGAAAATTTCATATACAATCTTGCAACCAAGGTTTTTCTAAATCAAAATTGTATGAGGATTCCAAAAATCATGGGTGTCATTTTTTAAATGTGTTCTTGGATGAATTCTAGGGGGGGCAAGGTTTACACTGGTTTATACAAGGGGCAAAATATAAAAGGAGGCAAAATGTGTTTTAAAGTATACCATCATGTTCAGTACCTTTCAAGGATTACAGAAAGGTATAGTTTGCCCTACCTGAGTGTTATAGTACAAGAGTTACAAGATAAAACGGGTTCAAGGTCACACTGGGGGTAAAATTTCAGATTCATCGGGTTGTTCTAAAAATGGTGCCAAATTGTTCGTCTTACTGTACAGAAGACGAAAACTTAAGGTCGCGTTTGTCAATGACGTTTTGATAATAATTAAGAGGGCAAATATGGCCATGGTCCACAGGGTCTATGGGGGACCACTAGTCATATCTCTAAAAGTCTCACTTTGAAAGGTGAAACACAGAATCTATATACATTTTCTTGTTTAGTATGATCCAATGAACGATTTAAAACCAGTTTCAAATAAATCGGACCATTCTATAAATAATGACCTTGAACTTTCTTGAGCCTATTGTACTTAAACAATAGGTCGTAAATAAGGCAAACTATACCTTTTTAGAAACCTTATGAGCAGCCGAACAGACTGGTATAAATTTTAAAACAATTTAAACACTTTTATTGTTTACCCCTGTACAAATTTTTCCCCCTTATAAAACCCCCAAGAACACATTTTAAAAATGACACCCATAATTTCAGATTCTCCATGAAATTCTGTATTGGAAAAACATTAGTGTCAAAATTGTATATGAAAAAAACTAAACCAAAAACATCCATTACATTTTCCCCATGTACTACACCGTCTGAGGCGATCGATCGACTGTTTTTGAGTACGCCAAACAGATGAATGCGCATTCGTCTCCTTTGACATAGAAACAGAGGACGTTTTTTTTTTTTTTTTTAAAATTTTGAAATTTGTAATTTAAATTTGACAAGGAAAACAAAAGATACTTGAATGGAAAGCGTGCTCAAAATGAAGAATGTTTCAATGTCTACAATGTACACATAAAATCTTAACATAAAATGTTTCCAATTTTATGAACTTGCATTTCTATGCAAGTTCATAATTCTCTAAAACTTCAATCGCCGATATCTCGAAATGTAACTTTTGGTCGATTGGCCTGTTTGGAAGATTCGTGACGATAGAAGATATAGATAGATAGATAGATAGATAGATAGATAGATAGATAGATAGATAGATAGATAGATAGATAGATAGATAGATAGATAGATTCAAGGGTGGCGCAATGCGGTAAGTTACTATAAAATCATAGGTGCTAAAGGGTACGCACATTACCACAATTTTAAGTATTTTTATTAAATGGCCATAGACCTATAAGAGAACAGGTCATTGCAAGGAGAAAATCGAGTAGAAGACAACCTCAAAAGATCACTCGCTGGGACTCGAACTCGGGTCACTTTGCGTGCATGGCAAGTATGAAACCATCTACACCACGAGTCTCCCACACGGCTGAGAACAACTTTTGAGTTGAGTGGCGCCGCTACAGTATCTGTCTTTACAGATTCAAGGTGGCGCGCTATGCGGTAAGTTATATAGAAATCATAGGTGCTAAGGGTACGCATAGCCACGAATTCCGATATCGGCGAGAATACTCTTCCACTAAGTTTTATATTTTGAAAACTTATGGAAAGAAAAAGGGAATTAGTATTAAATATATATCGAAGACTCTTTCGGAATGATTAATTCTGCTTCGGTGACGTTCAGATAGCAAAACTAATGTGACAACATGCAATTAAAAAAAAATATAAAAGTTATGGTGTCCAAAAGTGCGAGTAGCCATGGATGACGCAAAGAAAAAACTTAATTCACTGTATGGTTTAATGCGAATGGTTGATACGTTTCAGTGTGGTAATCATATTTATGTATTTGCAGCTGGTAGAGTTACTTTCAGAGAGACACCTACGATTTTCCAATGGTGCTAACGAGAGGAGATATTACATATTTGAGATGTTTTCAGATACATACATTTGTGGGATACTGCTCGAAATATAAACAAAAGGTCAAAATAAGCAAAATTTTGACCAATCCTTAAATGAATAGGATTTCAATGTTACTCCTTGTAAATGATAACGTAAATATTAAATAATTTAATACATGTTATTGGCACAAGGCTGTGTGGCCAGGTTGGTGGCGCTATACCTCAACATTGTCGATGGGCTCAGACAGCACCAGACTCTTCAATAAGCACTTATCAAAAACGAACCAAACATCACTTGGACAGACTTTGTACTCTGCAGCTCCTCGACAGTCAATTGAGTGCGCTAGGCGTTAGTTAGATGCGCGGGTTGGTTTTTCTTAGATACTTGGGTTTTTCTTTTTAAATGCTTCAGTTGTTGTGATATTGACGAGGGTTGTCTGTAGACAGTTCCATTCTTGTTTATTTTTACATCAAGCCCTGCGTGAGTTCACAGGGGCCTATGTCTTGGGTCTATGTCCCTTGTTTATTGGATAACACTTCCATAACAGCGACACTCACCTAACCGGTGGTGTGCAATCCAATTGATACAAAATATCACAAAGGAGTATCTGTCCTGTGCGTAAGAAATCACACCCTATGCAAATACATCGCGTTAGGCGTCAAAACTACCTGACTTGAAAAGTATGGGTAACCCATTCTTGCGGTCCCTGAGGTTTTGACCCCGGAAAAAATTGTTATTGAGCTGATTTTGCACCAGCAGAATGCATCATACAACATCCGATCCAAAATCCCCCCATAAATCCCCCTTGAGGAAAAATTTTATCCAGAGTGGCCGCCAATTAGCTAATATCTTAGTTTTCAATAATGTTGATGATTTTTAGTGTTTTTGAATATGTTGTGGTTGTCAAAGTAATCCAATTATGTACAATCTAAATCACTGATGAACTTCCCTTCCCCAAAATCCAAACATGGCCGCCATTTATATAATGATCATATCTCATGTTTTTGAATAGTTTTTGAGGTTCCCCAAAGAATTCGGGTTTTTAATTTAATCTAAATCATTTGATGTTTTCCTTAAACTGAAATATTCAATGGCCATCCTATGGCCGCCGAGTGCTACATTACATATAATTATCGTCTACCTGACATTCCCTAATTCCTTTGCATTCTCCTGCAAGGAAGCTCGGGCAAACTGTCGCATATATAGGAGGTTTTTTTAAAAGCACTAAATCCCAAAAAGGGATTGTTCTGATTATCAAATAGTATATTTTAGTTTCTTCTTTAGTCTATTCGAAAGAATGACTGGGGGGTGTTTATTTATTCTGACTTAATCAGAATGCAATTTCCCAAAACTTGCACAATGAGAACCAGTAAGCCGCCGCTTAATATAATACTCATTCGAAAGAATGGTTTTAAAAGTTTAGTATGATGCAATTTTCGTATACTGTTCACATAAACGCATGATTATTATAGGGCCTAAACTACACCCGTACGTCTTGCCAGAAATGGCATAGAAACAATAGACCATAATCGTCACGAATCTTCCCAACAGTCCAATCGACCAAAATCACCATTTCGAGATATCGCGATTGAATTTTTTCGAGAATTATGAACTGCCTATTCTACTAATGTTTGAAACATTTTAGAATGATTTTAATTGGACATTGTGGACATTGAAACTTCTTCATTTTGATCACGCTTTCCATTCAGGTATCCTTTGTTTCCTTGTCAAATTTATACAAGTGATTGGTCGTTTGGCAAAAACTAAAATCACGTCCTCTGTTTCTAATGTCAGGAGGACGAATGCACATTGAGCTGTTGTGGCGGTCCTCAAAAAGAGTCTATCGATCGCCCCCGGCGGGGTATTGCACCATGTTGAACATCTTGGCCTGCGAGGGCGCTAGAAATGAATATGCTTTTGTAACGGTTTTCTAAGGTGTCCTTGTCTCTTACAGGCAAACTAATTGCCATTGAAAGATAAAAGAGGATGATGATGTTCTACAATTTTTATTTTGTATTAGAATTATTTTAAAATCAAATAGTTAATACTCAATGTAAAATATAATACTCAAGCGTATAGAATATCATTAAATTTGAATGGAAACCTTTTACGGGACGGGGTTTTGTTTGAATGTTCTTGTAAATTTATGCCATTTTTTTCTGGTAAACATTTAGTACTTAATCGTATAAATTGAAAATTCATAATACTGAATGTCGATAATGTTGATTCTCGAAAAAAAATTCGCATAAAGCTCTCGTTGTAGTCGTTTTATACGCCTGTACATTGGACATAAATTTACAGTATTATGCTGTATTTCCAAATTCCTATCATCGCCCAACAATGTGTCATTACACTAAGGACAATCCACGCGTATGCTAGCGTTTGAAAAACCCTGGTTTTGTGAATTAGTGACCTAATAACTTTTAAAATACAATAATAAATACTTGATAGTAGATAATCTTTCTTCTTGATAAACTAGTGATCTTTGATTCCTTTTAACTCTACAAAAAGTATCAAAAGTATACACTTCAAGCAATAACAGATCAATCACACTTCTTCCACTTAATAACGTTTATATTAATGTACGAGGCGTTCGGACGAAAATCAGTTTAATTCTAATGATCGACCCATACAACACGTGTTTATCATGAATACTGTTATTTCAGTACATTTAAACAAAACCATCGCTTTAATCATATGGTATCGTTAGCATTTTAGAGTATTAAATGTGCAGTATTTCCAACTGTCCCTGAAATAAATACAAGATTCTTTCAAGTACGAACACCTAGGAGAGTATAGTTAGCCAATTAGTGTCAATGACGTTATCTAAACTCGTACAAAAAATAAACTACTGCGGAGTGGTAATCAAACCATTTGAATGAAATTGAAATATCCATGATATTATTTCTTTTTGTCATCAACAGATCATTGCGATATGTTTCACCTTTGGATCATAGCACTCGTAGAGTAGTTGCTCTTAAACCTTTCTGTTGTTTGAAAACTTTCTGTGAGTAAAAACTACCATTTGAGGTTAAGATGGAAGTTTGCCGACAAGACTTCTGACGTTGATTTCCAATTTCAAATTGCCATATTTCTGATTATCAAGGGGTATTTATTGAAATGCAGAATGAGAATTGTTCTCATGTTAAAACATCTTTTCGTTTATTGGATTGAAATGAAATAATTTCCTTCAATAAGCGTCCGATCGGGTTTGCATTCAATTTTCTTGAATAATTTCCATGGGTAATTTTTAAGTTACCATTAATCTGTTTGTAAATTGAGAGTGCTGAAATTTGAATGATATTTGGTGTACATGGACTCAAAACCACCACATTACATTTATTGGCGCTTATTTAGTAAACACAGATAATTACAAGTTAGTGAAATCATTTAATCAACTAAGTTGCTGGAACTCAATAAATTATCGTAGGTATGTGGGAAAATTTAGGAAAGAAAGAGGAACCACGAAAAAGAGTTTGGATGATCTTGTTTTACATTGCATTATTGATCTTACCCTCGTCTTCCTAAGGGGTGGGTTTTTTTAGCACCCCTTCAGGTTTTTCCCCGGCTAGCTAAAGCCCCCTTTTTGGTTCCAGATTATTTAATGTTATTGTCATTGACATATTTCGCTCCTTTTATCCCAAGGCAAACATCTACAGGGGTATAGGAAAGATAAGGTGATCCCAAGAAAGGTTAGGAATACACATTTCATGTGGGAAGTGACCATTTATATTATGAGAGCATTTTTATTGCTATAATAGGTTGTTTGGGTCGCTAAAAATTTGCGAATATCAATTCCACCCTGTATTTTCGCACTTTCCTCACCATATGACGCCATGGTGAAGTCATAATGGGGATGTTGGTACTTTTTTGGTACAAATGGAATTAAAGAAACACTTAGCTATATCCTTTGTACCAAATTTAACAGGAATCGATGTTCAGTAACGGAAACCACCCACCCCCTTCGGGGAGTTTTGTTTTTAAAAAAATGGCTCGGGTAAACGAGGGTTAATTATTATTGTAATTAATCATGTAAGGAACTTTTAAACAGGTTAGCCTATCTACTATGACCTAGACAGGAATCAAACCTGGGACCCCCTGATATGACCCAAATTACCTAATAACCACGATACTATCCTACCATAAAGGGAATATATAAGAACATTTGACTTTATGTACTATACATTATTGTCCTTTCAAATTAATATATTGTAACTAAAATGGACAAATATCATAACAAAAACCTGAAAGGGTTTTCAACAGAGAATTTTTTAAACTATCTATAAGTGAAAATAGGCTACTACATTAGTGCTTGATTGTGAACCTGTCTGGTGTACAAGTTGTCTTGTTGCAATGTTGTTATAACCTTTGAATTACACCTTAGCTGATTGAATCTTTTAACTTTATTACAACTTCATCAACAATCAATTAATGTGCAGCAACAGGTGTAAAAACCGTATAGTAAATGTTACATTTTTTCACAATTTACCGTAACTTAATAAATGTTGTTAAAAAAGCATATGTTTGTGTTATCACTTCGCAATGAAATAAGGGTATTTGTGCAATTTTCTAATGAAACGTATAGTTGCATTCATTACAGAAATAAAGATCTTTAACTATTAATGTCTAAAAAAACAATAAAAATAATAATAAATAAACCAACTGCGCGATCAAAACTGCTAAACGTAGGCTACTTTTTTGCCGTGCTCATCGCCCGGATCGTCTCTTAGACAGTCAAGACTCTTACAATCTACGTCGGACAGAACCAATGCAGCTAAAATGCTATTTTTGTTATAACCACTCCTAACATTCATCTTGTATTTCCGACAATAACGTGCCGCTTCACAGTAAAAAAGGATAAGAAAAAACAATCCTAACCAGTAAATTAAAAATATAGTAACTACTTTTTTGTCCCAATTTTCGAGGCCTATTACGAAACTAAATTTATCAGAGCTCGTATTTGAACTTTGATTATATCAACCGTGTATACACCATTATGGATTCTCATTATAATTTGATTACAGAACAAATACTTGTAAATCTTATATGAAAATCCTGGTAACAATTCTGCCAACAAACCCAAACCACAGCTTTATAGTGTTTCCATTCAAAGTCACTTTATATTTTAACAGTTTATGCTATGTTTACCAAAATTACTGAATTTTACAGTATATCACCGTAAATTTTGGTTGACATTTGGTGGATATGCCTACTAAGTTAGGATGTTCGTCAGTGCTTTTTATTCTCTATACACATGCACAATTCTGTATACACTCGCCTAATATATATTTTTCAGTGTTTTGATTGAATCAGGTTTCGCAAGGTCGGAGACCGTGCTTTTCTATGGGTTTTAACCCGGAGTGGAATATCTTCATGATTTTTTTCCATAGGAATTGCATGGACAAACGAAATACATGGGTGCTTTCTATAAGTTTTAGATTTTAGGAACTGTGTGTGATTAGTTTTATACGAAAAGATTGTATTATAGATCTGTATAGGTAAAGATAAAAGTCGCGAATGTGCAATTGTAGTTTTATTGTTCTTCAATGATTTCCAACGATTTAAAGACGTGTGTTTTACAAATCATGAACATCTACTAGTTTTTGCATGCGAAAACTCTGTACAAATCCGTATAGGTTTCTTTTCACCTTCGACGTACGGCGTACTTAGCCCACTTGACTAGTTATGGAGGGCGTGATAACAACTTGGGCTAAGGCCTACATTAATCGGTGACCTTTCGTTTTACCATTTTTATTTGTGCTCTGGTAGTTGACCTCGCTGATATTCGCTGTGCCCTCTACCTTTGCACGTTCACCATCGAGTTCAACCATCTTCAAAGCGCTATGAGCGGCAAGGTACCAGTCTAAAGTCCGAACATTGTGGTAACTGGATACTCTTAATTACTACACAAACATGGCCAAACACTTCACGATTAAATGTGGTTACCAAATTCAATTTCTTTGTGTCAATAAAATACAAACACCACTGAGTACAGATTGTCACAAACAAGTAATAGGAGCTAATGCGTATTAAATGAATCGGGATGACCAAAGTCATGACATAAATGACCTAAGTGAAAGATTGTTAAACTGAAGAGGGTACGTATCTTACCTTTCCCATTAGTCGATCAACTATTCATGTATGATGCCGAGCTTTCATTGGGTCATTTTACTCAAAATATTAAAAAAATAAAGACACCAACGGACAAACACTAGCATCAATAAGAAATGATCTTTATGTTGTATTTTTAAAAGCATTTTATTTCAGGTTCTTGCAAATGGTTACTCGTTGTTTTACAATAAAGGGTTACATGCAACGTGAAATGCGGTGTATACAATTAATTGCGCAATAATGTACTGTAGTTACTACACACACAACACTGTCAACATCACAGTGCATTTACAGCAAAATACTGTAAAAATTGAAAAGAAAAATTCCAGGATCGTATTTCTTCCCCATCGGCGCCTCGAAAATCCGGCTGGGGCGGATACTGTAAACATGACGTATCGGTACCTCGCCTATCTTCTGCCCATATCAGCCCCGGATATCAGCTATGTAATTGTGTAAAAGGGGGTTTCTTTTTGGCCATATTTTTTACTTTACAATCTCAAAGACTAAATACAATGGTAAAACACAGAGTTGTAAAAGTCAATCAGCTCAAAGTTTAATTTTAGGCTTCAAGCCATGTTCTCTTGATTTTGCAAAACTGACTGCAAA
>JAMKCH010056595.1:0-59822 GCA_023653785.1 Ophioderma brevispina | reverse complement strand
CAATATCATGGGTCAGAGATGTGGATTATCTCTGAACATGAAATCATGTTTGAGTATTTGTAACTATCAAAATCCAGAATGCTGTTTGAAGCGGGTTAGTTATTTTATCGACAGTTGAACAAGGCCAATTTCACCAATACTTCGAGTGCACTATTCTGGCAAACCTTTTGCTTGCTTTCTGGTTTGGTCACTCATTCAAACCAATCGATGTCTGGCCGGTTGGACCTCCCCACTAAACTGCATCTTTGAATTGTGGCGATTTATTCAGGATTGTATTTTTCTTAAACACTACCTGAAGGTGATCAAACGGTTTCCACCCCAGATTGGGGGCCTAAAGAGCTTACCCAAGTACAAGATACCCAGCTCCCACAAAATAATGGTAACCAAGCTATCTCACATGGTGTGTCCAAATCGGGGGCTTGTCTGTGCTGTGATTAGATTTCTCTACAAGCAATAAAGATACCTCCCCCGTTTGTGTTTCTATCTTTCCTGGTCACATTAAACTCCTCTGGAAAGATGAGTAGCAGGTGGGGGATCTTTGGGTCAAGCTTAGATTCACAACCAAAGATAAGTCCGGTTGCGTTCATTGACACAGCGTGAAACGATGCCTTTCTTTTTGGCAATGAAGACCATTCATGAAGACATGCATTTACTATGGCAGTCTCGGTCCTCGTTGAATTAAAAAAATCATCTCATTAAACCTTTGTTTTCTCAAAAGATCTTAGTAATATCATGATAAATTAAGAAAAAAATAGCATTTCACATCAATCATGATTCTGTTAAAATTACCTGTGCATACTCAAAACTCCAGAAACTTCCCCGGCCAAAAGTAATCTCTATAAAATAATACCCTTGAACATACGCGCCCTGGGACTAAAGAAGCATGCGCTTCTGTAGCCATTGGCCCCGCACGATACCTTCTACTATCAAAACAGATTATAATTATTATACACCCCAAAACCATGCACTCCGGATAGTAAAAACCAAATTTATATGAGAACATTGTTCCCAGTAATGAGTGACAGGCAGGTTACTTCTCCATTTAAGCGTTACATGTTTATATAGATGTGCTAAAAACTTGTTTTTGTGACACATTTACTTTGGGCGCTATACACTTTTTTACATTAAATATGTTGTAGAGCTGGCCTTTTCACAAGTGTGCATATCTTATAGGGTCCTACAAAGGACTAATACTCAGGAATAGAATTTTTCATTGATGTAGAAAAAATGCCTCTCTTTCTTGATATCTTTTTGGTAAAAAAACGTCAAAAACTCACATTTTTGCCTTTCATAAGGCTTAGTATAACACCTTAAGAGGCGAACACTTGACACAAACTTAAAAAGTGGCCACCAAACATATCCACATAGGGAAGAAGAATAAAAGAGGGCGGAGTAGGATTTCTAGTTCATAAAAGTCTGGCAGGAAATGTAACAGAATTCAAGGAGTAAAGTAGATGAACGACTGGCACAGCTCAATATCAAGATAAATAAAAGGTACAGTCTTAAAATTATCCAAGTATATGCACCCACTAGCAGCTATGATGATGACAGAGGTAGAGAAAACTGTATGGGAAGGAATTCAGTGAACTGCTTCAAAGCAACAAGACACGCTATACTATTATGATGGGAGACTAAATGCAAAGGCGGATAGAAGGAAGGATGGGGAAGAATCAGTGATGGAAATTGTGTATATGGACAGCGCAATGACAGGGGAGACAGACTAGTCAAATTTGCCATCAGCCGCAAGTTAAAAATTCCTAAACACATTTTCAAGAAACAAACAAACAGGAAGTGGACTTGGATAAGTCCAGACAGAGCCACAAAGAATGAAATTGATTGCATCCTTCCTCAGATTTAACACATGTAAAAGGATGTAAATTTCTCAACAAGTCAATGTAGTAGTGACCACAGAATATAAATGGGGAAGTAGTTCCAAATCAAACACTAAGTTAGAGAGACAGAAGCTACGCAAACCGAAGTATAACAATATTAACCTGGACAAACTCAAAGAAAGAAACCCGATGAATTCCAACTGGAGCTAGACACACCAAATTAGTACATTATGTGAGTGGAGAGAGCCCGAACCTAGACACATGGGAACCAAGAGACAATAGACATCATCAAGAAACGGCATCAGTTGTCGCAGGCAGAAAACCCCAAAGGACGTTCTAGCAACCTCTCAGACAGCACAAGGAAAAATGATTGGGAAAACGGAGACAAATGAAAATTGGACAGTCAAGGTACTGACAAATAGAATATAGGGAAAACTTGCAAACTATCAGGGAGGACGATACGGAGAGGAGGTCAGAAATTATAACACCAAAATGATACAGACTATAGAAAAACACAGGAGTATTAAGAAACAACAAGAAGATTGGCCAGGGAAAACAAAGAAAATCAACAAATTCGCGATCAAATGGGGCCGGGAATTAACAGTAGGATGATATCTGCGGAAGAGTAAGAGGAATTCTATGAAGAGCTATACCAAAGCATCACAAACGAAAAAAGCCATAGAAGATTCACAGGGAGAAAGTACCTAAAGTTGAAAGTTGGGAAGTAGAGCATGCTCTTAGGCAAATGAAACGGGGCAAAGCCATTGGAAGGACAACATAATGTGGACACACTAAAAGAAGCAGGGGGAGGCATGTTAAATTAGAACTGGCAAAGCTTTCACAGCTTGTCTTCACCAAGGGGAAGGTGCCCAAAAAGTGAAAGATGCCAACATGATAATCTTGACAAAAAAAGGAGGAAACTAAAGGGATTTGCAAGAATTACAGACCAAATTAGCCTCTATCCAACGTGTACAAGCTTTTCACAAAGATGTGACAAAACAGTTGGAAAGAATTCTAGATGACAACCAACCAAGGGAGCAAGTGGGATTCAGAAGAAACTTCTCAACAAGTAGACCACATTCACACCCTCAACCAACTAAAGGACAAAATGTCAAGAGTTCAATATACTGGAGTGCGTTGCTTTTGTGGATTATGAGAAAGCTTTTGATTCGTTGTGAAACCTGGGCAGTTATCAAGCACTGAAAGAGCAAAACATCTCAACCCTAACTATATTAAAGTAATCAAAGACATATACACGGCAGCACAACTAATCTTAAGTTACACAAAAGAAAGCAACACCACATACCAATTAAGGGAAAAGGAGAGTGAGGCAAGAGATACAATGTCTCCAAAGCTCTTTACAGCATGCTTAGAACTCATCTTCAAAGACATCCAAGTGGGAAAAATAAAGGTATCAATGGAATGGGGAGGAAGTTCAACCACCTCCGTTTTGCAGATTGATATAGTCATCATCGGTACAATTCCGTGATGGAAAATGGAGAGCATGCTACAAGACTTGGAGATAGCAAGCAGGAAAAGAGGACTGAAACATGAAATATGGAAGAAAGACCAAAGTAATGGCAGGACCAATCAGTTACACACAAAACAAATCATCATTAATGGAAACAGATTTGGAACATGTATCTGAATACATCTACATGGGACAAACGGTCAACTCTCACCGAAAAGAACCAAGATATGAAGAACGAATGAACGAACGAACGAACCAAGATAATGAAATAAGGAGAAGGATTAAAGTAGGGTGGCAAGCATTTGGTAGACATGGCCACATCATGAAGGGTATTCTACCATTGTGCTTAAAAGGAAAGTGTTGTATGACCAGTGCATTCTCCCATCAAGAAATCAAAACATGGACGTAACAAATAAAATGGAAAGAAAAGTTAGCAGCCGCTCAACATAACATGGAAAAGAAGTATGATTAACATAAATACAAAGAGCACAAAACTAATATTAAATGGATAAGGGAACAGACAAAGGTACGGGACATAATGGAAAGTAATCAAAACATCGTAATGGACATGGGGCTGGCCATACATAGAAGGGGCGATGATGAAAGATGGATCACACTGACTACTATATGGACACCAACTTGATGCCGAAAAAGGAGCAGAGGTAGGCAAAGAAGAAGATGGAGAGATGAAAATACACAATTCTGGAATGTAACTAATTGGTACAAATATGCCAAGGAGAGAGAGAACTGGAGACATCATACTGAGGCATTCATCCAGCAGTGGATGGAAAACGGATGAGAGAAGAAGATACCACCTTAAAACCCACCAAGCATGGTATTAATTCCTGTGTTGAACTTTATTTGCTTCTAAAAAATTACACCAATCACATGCTGATTGGAGGCTTTCTTCAAAACCGTTATCCTTAAAAACATTGTTTTTGTCAAAATGCCCCGCCATCTTGGAGTTAGAGATTACGCAAAAAAAAAATATGAATCAGCAAAGGCCATTGCAGCAACTGAATCAAACATTTATTAGATTTAGGTGATCATAATTTATATAGGATTTTAGTGTGTATTGTTTCACACACATTTTGTCCATGTGTTTAGAGAAATGTGCAAAAATGGCGTGTTGGTGATTTAAGACCCATTCATTCTTAGACACTATAACTTGTTAAGTTAAAAATAGCTATGATCCGGTGCTTTTCACACAGAATGCATACATATGAGGGCAAATTCCTGAGAAGTCTTGATCCAATTATGAAGAATAATTTTGATATATGGGGGAGAACGTATGTCAGTCCGCATCATTTTTTTTTTAAATGGCAAAAATATGCTCTTGTTGCCCCAAACCGGTTGTATGTGGTGTGTGGATAACAAGAACTCACAAAAGTTGTATCATCATTGTTGGATAATTAAATATCTTCAATATGGCACACAAGAACAAGGTGATTGGAGGCTCACATAGGACAGTACCTCAAAATACTGTGGTTAGCCCAAAACGGCGGCCATTTTGGCCGCACATCTTGGATTCGAGGTGACCGGCAACAAAAATTATTAGACACACCTTCTAATTATTGTGTATTTCACAAAAACTAACAAAAAATCAAGGTGTGCTTAGTTTGTAGTGTTGGCAAGTTAACTTGCCCCTTATTTATTTTTGATTGGCCCCCACTTTACACACGTATGCTTCTAAAATCCATTAATCGATATAACTAGAACGGCATTCCACACCGACTCGTACCTAATTGCACCACACGGAATGCACCCAAATAAAAGACACGTAATAATGATCCTAACTTATGCGGAAAAAGGTATTCCTACGACGGTCTAACGTCCATTGTTCGCGACGCACGTAAGTCACAACTTGTAGAATCGGAACAAGCGCTTAGCAAAAGTTACGTATATGAATTACGTTTCAAGTTTTCGCGGACGAACCCAGGTCTACAAGCGATACGTTTATTCTCATTCTTAGAAGAGACCTTGTTTAAGTTCATCCTTAACGTATGGTTTGTTTATTACAAGATCAGCCTAAAATGATAAGATAAGATACGTCAGACGAGGCAGAAAATGTAATAAAACAACTCAATGGAAACAGCAACCTTATAGCATTTCCAAAATGTACATTTGCTGGACAATTTTGTTTAAAATATTCAAGAAAGGATTCGCTTACAAAACCTTTTTGGAATCGTTAAGAACAGACACTCAGCTACTTTATTTACCATTTAGGAAATAGGGCACTTGTTCAAAGGTTACGACAGATTAAGGAGAGCCAGTATATTTAAGAAGAGCCACTTTGAATTGGCACAGCAAACCGATCTCATTTAGGATTGAAAACTTTACAAAGGGTCTCTGTTGCACACCGGCTCTATCAGCTAATGACACGGAGATAGACAAATAGACATCCGGAATTGATCATGTATGGTGATTATCTAGTATGGCAAGAAAGAGCACGTGACCTACAATGACGAAACACTGGTATGGCCTACTTTCTGCAAAGGTTGCTGCGAGCTTCAATCTGGATTATTCCAAACCAAATACAAAACACGATGTTGTTGCCACTTCTTGCTTTATTTTAACACCAAGCGCGAGGACTGTATCCCATACCACAATCCATGTAATGACAACACAAAGTTCCTGTGAGCTAAAACACGACCAAACCACCTAACCTTCTCGGTACATCTACTTGGGAATATTGAAGGAGAGCTCAGCCAGAATTTAAAAATTATTGAGAGTGGCCATTGAGCGTGTTGTCCCTTACTCTTCTGAGAATGATACCAAGAGAGTTAAGAATACGAGAATTATTATATCTTTTGTATCGTCTGTCCTAGTTCAATACAGTATTCCAACATGCAGACACTCCAGTAAGTTGTATGCATACATTGTATAAATGATGCTTGCGATATAAGCAGGGCCTGAGAATCGTATCCAAGAGCCGTCAACATAGGGGATATCCCAATTTGACTTCAACCTCAGAGCGTTGCCATAATTACATGATAACATCACACGGAAATGAGTCCTTGTGACTTTGTTGTGATAAACCATGTAAGGGACGCACCATTAGACTTCAAGGGGGGGGGGGGGGTTGGAATGTTGGTGAGGGCAAGTTTTTTTTTCGTGGCTTTTGGAGGCAAGGTTTTTTTTCTTAAGTCATAGGCTGGGATTTTTTTCCTACTTGAGGAGTGTTTTCGTTAATAGGTGCGGGTAAAGTTTTTTTTTTAATGGAAAGTGGGGGAAAGTTTTTTTTTTTTGATCATTATGGGGGGTGTGATGAGTTTTTTTTTTAGAAAACTTCAACCCCCCCCCCTTGAAGTCAAAATGCGTGCGTCCCTAAACTCGGTCCTGCAATTGTTCTTATGGATGAAAATCTGTTTAATTGGTTTCAAAATAGGAGTTTTGTAAAGATTTAGCCTCACACTATACAAAAAACATTGACATTTATATAGCGCCTTCCACAAAGTATAAAAACTCTGCCTACAGAGTGGTCCAAAATAAAGTTTACACTTTTTCGTCTGGCAAAGTTTCTCAAAAGGGGTGGTTATTAGACAGAAAAATAGTGTGAGGGTATTAACTACTAAAATATCTTCCAGAGAACCTTGTGAAAAAGGCTGTCGTTGAAGTAAAAAACCCACACTTTTCACACTACGTAAGTCTATGGCACTCTGTTGGTGTCACGAATATATCCAAGAGTGATGCATACACATTTGAACAAACGCACCCTGTCATGGGACTTGTATTTATAGTAATAACCCAAAGTAAGAATTAAGGCATCTCAAGTTATTTCAAGTTTCTTTTATAATTTACAATAAAACGGTTGCATATTTTCCTTCTTTATGAATTCTTGTCCCAAACCATGCAATCTTAAAATGTACAGCAGGGTCTTGATCAGACTTGACAAGAAAAACATGCGAGTCATTTTCAATTTAAGATGAAATTGGAAATCAACTTAATTATTATGTAATGGCATGTCAAGTTCAGTTTGAACGGTTTTTGAGAATTTCCTCATATCATTTTCAAACGGTAAAACCTTCAACACAAAACTCGAAGGGTAGTCAGTAATTTGTAACGTGAGTAAGTCTAGCTATAATTCACCCAATGGGCATTGGATTACCTGTTAGGAGCGGGCTTGATAGGGTGTCCCATAGACATTAGGCGGGTGTGCGTCAAAGTGGTTTTTCTTTGACCATTTTTCCCTCTGCAACGGGGTCGCGCCGATTGTTGAGGTAATTTGTGCTTGTTTCACGCCGTTTTCCACAGGTTCTAACAAGATATTGTATTAATAAATATCTTTAACCAAATTGTAATATGTCCACACATACTTTTGAGAAATTGCAGACGAAAAATTGTAAAAACTTTTTTTTGACCACTCTCCTGTCTTAATATGTCCGGTGCCTTACAATGCCCAATGAATACCGTTGGGGTTGTGTTCAATGGACTATATTCCGATAATATTCCTAAAAGCCTCTTTTTGCACCTGGGTGGAGAGAGGCAAGCGATGTTAAGTGCCTTGTTCCAATCAAGCCTGCTGAACAAGATGCCCCACTTTGGTTGGTTTCCGTTCTACATCATACCCGTGTTTAATTCCTCCGATGAGTTGTAAAAGGAACCGGCACCAGCCATTGGTTAGCGCAAGCAAGTGTGGGTTCTTAGAATACCCCATTCCAAATATCGCCATCGTCAGAATTACCGTTCTTTCCAATGAACTCTTTATACGACGATGCACGTCACGACATTCACGCAGGAGATGAATGATGGTTACACCACGTTATCTAAAATGAGCATATCATCTTGATTTTAGGTCCTAGCACTATTTCGAACGTAAGCGCAAGCACAGCATATATTAGCCAGAGGGTTTTCCGGACTATATTGTGTGGATAACAGATAAGTTATTTCAAGCTATTCAAAATCGCATTTTTTGCTTGTTTAACAACTCGAAATATTAAACTTAATTGAATAAATAAATTAACCCCAGGGTTCAGAGCCATTTATAGATCAAAAATCCACATTTTGTTATTTACCTCAAAATACTACCAATTTCATACACCCTGACATAAAACCATGAGATCATTGCAAGAGCTTTTTGCCTGCTCTCTCAGTCAAGTGCTGTTACTAATGTTTACCTTTCCCAGCCAGAGGCCTGGTGGAAGTCAATTAGGCCTACACGTATTTTACGCGAGTGTCCATTCGCCGGTATTTTTTTACCGGTAGCCGGAGTGTTTTGGATTTTGTTGTTTGAAGTGTTATGGTTTTTGTCCTCTGACTCCTCTTTCCATCATCTCAGTATACTGACGCTGCTGGCATACACAGTGTCCATGTAGTTGTAATTGGATGGCATGGGCCCATATCTAGACATTATTTGATTAGCGCTTTACAAAGACGGAGTGAGCGCCAGTAACTAGTGAATTAGAAGTCTTACGGATAAGTCCATTCACTAGTTCTGCGCTTTCAACGTTATTTTTACACTAGCCTTTGATTATCCTTCGTCGTCCATAGCTTTTTGGGCGCTATTGTAATGCGTTCACACCCCCGCCGACTGGTACCTCGCGATTACAACTGCGTTTACTGCCATTTCCACATCTTAAGCCTGTCGTGAAAGCTATGACGTCACTGCCTTATTTCAGGGCCGGACGAAGTATACCCACCAAATAGGGGGGCCTCATAATGTGCGAAAACGCAGTGTGTATATGTTGGCGATAGCGTACATGTAGTTCATTACAAAAATGCTCAAGTATCGTTGTTTCAACGCGAAACGATAACCGAATATTTCCGCTCGTATTTGGTGGTCTAATCGACAAAGTATAGTGTAATTTTAAAGGTCATTTCGTGATGGCACACATTCGTAAACCACAGGCCTAGTCAGAATAACTTGTCTGAAGTGTCCAAATGTCTGTGTGAGGCCTTCTACTTCCACCTTGATATCGTGCAAGGGGAGGCGGCCAAGAATCCAAATTTTCGACGCCGCCATTGGTTTAACACGTAAAAGCGAATCTTTGACGAAAAATTCTGATTTTATATGTTGTTAATGAATATTTTTCATATTCCAAACCGTTGGAGTTGAAGAATCAACTCCACTAGGCCAGGTTTATTTCTGATCTTTTTTGTATGTATAACGACCGAGGAGAGGTCCCGTATGTGGTCCTGGGAACACCACCCAGGACCGACGACCACATCAAAGCCCCTCAATTTGTTAGTGGTTTGACTCAGTAGGGCTCGTTATCTCCTTTACATTTTTGTGAGTTTTTCTATAATGATAGGCTTGGCCGCCAACCCAGCCTGAGATCGTGCAAAGATCTGCTGGTGCTTTTTTCAATGTAGGGCCGAGGCCTAGCCCTCATTCACCTTCTACATATCCTCAAAAAAAAGTTATTTCAAATTTCATCAGTTTGATCTGATGATGGCATGTGTAAAATTTTGAAATTTGAATATCTGAGCATGTCGTTTATGGACAAAACCTAGAGATGACATCTGCTGTGTCACCAAACTGAGCCTAGGGACCTGCCTATGCCTTTTCCATCTAAATATGGCCAATACCATACTCATGGGTCTCTTTCCAGACAACTGAACTTTTTCTTCCATTCGAAAGCCTGCATATTCCTCAAATCCATGTCTAGGTCCCCCCTAATTTACAACAAAATATCAGTTCCCAAGTCCCTATCAAGTCGGATGACACACATCCCTTCCCAGAGTGTTCCCCCCCTCCTCCCCCGGGTCTCTCGACGATTCATCAGATCAATACTCTCCAACCTTTTCTCAGAAGATTAGATTGGATCCGATTTAGTTCAAAGCCCTGCAGTTTCCTGCAATTTTCATCTGTAAGTTTCTATTTAGTAGTCCTTACAGACCAATTTCCAATCTACATCCATTACCTCAAAAGATTCATATATTTACACATGATGGTTTAATTCATTGGGCTGATTTTTTTCTCATTTACAACAATTTTTTGACTTAACATAACCCTGTCCAAAGCATAGCAAATTATTTAAAATGTTATCTAGTTAGTTAGCAAGAAAAAAAAGCCCCCTTGGACCTTAAGTGTCCCAGACCATAACATGATTATGTGCATTCATCCCATAACCATATGGGACCTTGATGATCACATATTTTATTCTGCTATATGCCTTGTTTATTCTGATAGTTTGCACAATGTATTATGGGATATATGGATTTGATTACTCATTGTTCTACAGACCATTAGATTTGTGCCAGATAAGGTGAATACTCTAACTGAGATTAAGATTATTTTAATCTTTCATCAATCCCATAACACAATTGAGGTAATCAAGAGTTCAAGACTGCCTGTCAGAATCTACGATCGCAGATTGTTACACTGTTTTACCAGCATTAGTTGGTACTTTGATATGGGAGTATTGGTTTGATACCTTTCATTCCTTCCACTTCTTTAGTCGCACAATGCAAAGTTGAAACCATCTTACAAAAAAAGGTAACATCTGGTCCAATTAAACAAAACAACAACTTATATCCCTTCTTCAGTAATGCATCTAAAGTGTTCTCTGTTACAAATCATCCGCAGATGCCTTCAGATTTCAATATTGTTGTTGTACATTATTCACACCACCTCTCTCCCAGCACACTCATTATTACATTTCTTCCTCAATATGATACCCCTTTAGGAACATGGATATTCCGGATTGCAAGTCTCTAATGGCTTCATTTCTTGATACTTGCCTCAGAATCAATCCAATCCACGCTCCCACCTTTGTCCCTCCAGACTTCATCACATAACTATCCCATTTATAGCTCTAAATCCACTCCCTCTTTCGCAAAACGTTGACATATAATTCAAATTGCGCACCATTGCAAAAGGCAGTAGCTACCCCCAATACGTGCACACCTACTGTCTTCTGTCAGCACATTTTTGGATTTTCAAAGTAACCAATTTTTAAATCTACAGACTACTTCTGATAACATGGACACTATCCTTTCAGGGAAGGGACATATTGTGTAAAATAACTGTAAGTATACAGTACCGACTTGTCACTACTGAAAAATTCACCTTTAAAGGCTGACTCAGAGATTTTGTCCGATGAGGGCTCACTAATTTTTCAAACAAATCGTGTGTTTTTTTGCATATATCATGCTTGTTCATGACATAATCAACGTGTGAAGGAACTACTCAAATCGACAGTCCTTCATATACGAAAATCACAACTTTGTTATAAAATTCCGGACCCGGAATTTTTTGTTTTTGACACGGTATCCTATGGCACTGTTATTGTGCATAAATGTTTTACTGCTTAACGAAAAATCCGATTCATCGCCAGCTTTGAATTGGTGCATTTTTAGGTTACTATCTTTAGTTCTAGATGGCTAATTTAATTCTACACAAAAAATATTATATTTCGATCTCCTGACTCACCTTAATTACTCACAGAACCATCTTCAGTAGGGTTTAAATCAAAATCCTATTCTCAAGTTTCTTGAAGAATGTTTTTGAAGGACATTTTCTGGAGTTTGAAGATGTGCTGATCCAGAATTTCTGGGTCCCACCCTGTGTGAATGGGTAGTTTGAAATCATGTCACTGTTGTATTAGATGCTCTGATATAAGGATTAAACAGGTTTAGTTTGTCTGGTCCGACCTTTAGTCCTATTAGGTCATCCTGGAGTAAAACTACCCAGTCAAAAGCGATTTTATGAACCTGGCAGTTAAATTGTTCGTCTATCCATAGGCGTCGAAACCGGGGCGGACAGAACGTACAGGTCCGTCCCAATAATTTTGCTCCTCGCCTGGCGCCCCCCCCCCCAAATCATTGAGTCCAGAACTGTTTCGGCTTCGCAAACACCATATCAAAAGTTGGGCAAGATCTCTGCAAATGACGCCCCGCTGTGTACTCATCCAACAAATTAATGTCCTATGAACTAACACGGTCTCTAGGCCTTGCAGAACTAAAATGGCGCCCCTATACTAAGTCACTCTAAAGTGTTTAAACTGATCCCCTTCTATAGAGCATACTTGTCGAAGTAATGTGAAGATGGCTTCATCATTTAAATGTGCACGACATATTGAAGTCGACGTTCACACACAATGCTCCAAAGACGCCCCCCTAGGACTGTCGTCCAGAAAGGCAATGATCAGTAACTCCTAACGTCATTCTTCTTTGTGCCTGCAAATCGATTCCTGAGAATCGTTATTGCCCATATTATTTAAACTCTAACAGATACATTGCCCAGTTGTAACAGTCGGCCGACCTATTATACGATACCAGGGCCCTGAACATGTTTCAACTGGCTGTTACTGGGTCTCTAAACTGACGCCGTCCTTGAAAAACAAAATGTTGACGTCTAATAGGCAATACACTCTGTCAATACTGATGCCGCCCCCTGTGAAAGAACATTACGAAAAGTACTGCACTGGCACCTCTATCTCATACTAGTCATCCTATGTCAAGGAATAAATTATGCCGCCCCTTTGAAACGTAAAAGAGCCAGGTCGTTAAGAAACCCCAAAAGCACAGCGCCCTGCTGAAGGCGTCTTTGCTTACAACTCTGCCACTATATGGAAAACAAAATTGCACAGGTCACACCTATGAAGTTGATGAACTGATCCGCCCACTAGAAGCAAAATTGCATAGGTCGATGATGACCCCTAAGTTCTCTTCTGGTTGTTATGCATGAATATTAAACTGTGGCGCCGCCCTTTAAGCAAGCATTTGTAGAGGTCTCACAAGGAGCTGCGCCCTTTCTGGTTATCCCATAAAGTATGAATTAATGACGCACCTATTCTGGCTTTGCAATAATATAAATGACTGGGTCTCTGGCAGCTGTTAAGGAAATTTAACAAAGTCTAAAACAAGCAATGGGAAGCCACTACTGGTCATCTCCATTGATCAACTGATGCCGCCCCGTGAACATGTTGTAAAACAAAACTGCGAACGCTTAACAAGCAACGATGCCCCTTAAACTGGTTATTCCATAAAAGTAATAACTTTGTTGCCCCTAGATAATTGCATAAGTCTAGATACTCGGCGACAAGTTCCCAACTAACCTTTGACGAGCACTTACTGTGTTGAAAACATCGTCTCTAATTGCTGTTTGGCGATCTGTTTGTTGTCTAGCCAACTTACTTAGAGCTTGCTCATAGGATGTTGTCACCGCTCTGAAAACTCCGCCCACTCTACATACGCTCGTCAAGGTTTTTCTGTCCTGGAGTAAATACATCATATTCTGCTTTTTTGCTGGTCCAAATCAGTAATGACTTGTGTCGCCCAATAGAGAGCAAATTTGGCAGAAGTCTAACCTCAAAGTCAATTCTGGGCCCATTGACATCCATGAGTCCCACTGTCTGCATCGTCCCTTGAAAAAAATGGAAAGTATAACAAGCAATGATAGCCCTTATACTGGTTATCAAATAAAGTATTTGATGAACGATGTCCACTCACTAAGAAGCAATTTGTAGAAGTTCTAATAACAATGGCGGCCCTTATACTGGTCGTCCAGTAAAGGAATAGATCAGTTAACATCCTATACGTCACTTCTTTTGTTGCCTGCGAATCCATTCCTGCGAATCGTTATGGCCCATAGTATTAAAACTCTAACAGATACAATTGCCCAGTGTGTAACAGTCAGGCCGACCTATTTCAAGATACCAGGCCCTAACATGTTTACAAACATTGCTGTTAACTGGTCTATAAACTGACGCCGCCCTTGAAAACAAAAATTTTGACGTCTAATAAGCAATAGCATCCTGTCAATACTGATGCCGCCCCTTGAAAGAAACATTATGGAAGAAGTACTGCAATGGCACCTCTATACTTCAATACTAGTCATCCTATGTCAAGGAATAAATTGATGCCGCCCCTTTGAAGCGCAAAAGAGCAATTGATAAGAACACAAAAAGCAACAGCGCCCTGCTGAAGGCTACACTTTATGTTACACTCTGCCACTATATGGAAACAAAATTGCACAGGTCACAACTATGAAGTGATGAACTGATGCCGCCCACTAGAAGCAAAATTGCATAGGTCGATGATGACCCTAAGTTCTCTTCTGGTTATGTAATGAATTATTAAAACTGATGCGCCGCCCTTTAGAAGCAAATTTGTAGAGGTCTAAAAAGCAGCGGCGCCCATATTCTGGTTATCCAATAAAGTAATGAATTAATGACGCCTTAAGAATTAAGCAAATTTGCAGAAATCTAATAAGCGGTGGCGCACCTATTCTGGCTTTGCAATAATATAATGAACTGGGTCTATGGCAGCTGTTAAAAGGACATTTACAAAAGTCTAACAAGCAATTGGAGCCACTACTGGTCATATCCAGTGAATCAACCTGATGCCGCCCCTTGAACATGTTGTAAACAAAACTGCGAACGCTTAACAAGGAACGATGCCCCTTAAACTGGTTATCCAATAAAGTAATAAACTTATGTTGCCCACTAGAATAATTGCAAACGTCTAGGATAATCGGCGACAGTTCCCAACAAAACTTTTGACGAGCACGTTACTGTGTTGAAAAACAATGCTCTACTTGGCTGTTGGGGCGATCTGTTGTTGTCTAGCCACTTACTTAGAGCTTGCATCATAGGATGTTGCACGCGCTGAAAACTCCGCCCACTCTACACGCTCGTCAAAGGTTTTCTGGTCCTATGAGTTGACTCAGATTCTGCTTTTCTGTTTACCAAATAAGGTAATGAACTTGTGTCGCCCACTAGAAACAAATTTGGCAGAAGTCTAACCTCAATCAATTGGTGGCCTTGATCATCCCATGAGTCAAACTGCTGCCGTCCCTTGAAAAAAATGGAAAAGTCTAACAAGCATGATAAGAGCCCTTATACTGGTTATCCAATAAAGTTATATCATAACGGATGTCACTCACAAGAACAATTTGTTAGAAGTCTATACACCATGGGCGCCCTTGTTCTGGTTTGTCCAAGCAAAGTAATAATTATTCTCCCGTTAAGAATTTAAAGAATCCCCTTGTCAAATTTTCAAAAATGGGGGTCTTTAGGGTGAAAGTTTTTAGCATAATTTTCCTCAACAATAGGGGTCCTGGGTCAAATTGTTAAAAATAACTCCCAAAATAGGTGTTGTTTGGGTGATAGTGGTGACATTTTTCAAAAAATAATGGGTCGCTGGTACCAGCGATGCTGAAATTGGGGTCTTACAAAATTTATATGTAATCCAGTCATCTCCAAAATGGGAGGCCATCGCATTCGTCATTCTTCTCTCTGAAATAAAGGCTGATGTTTGCATGGCATTTTGCGAGGTCTCATAAGCAAAGCAAGCCCCGTATACTGGTCGATCCAAATCCATGAAATACCTTTTTGCTAATTTCACATTTGTTCTATCAACTTTGCATGAGAAATTAATGTTTTAGAAAAACAACATTTCTAGAGGGGTTCACCTCCCGCACAATCGATGTGACTTATGTTTTTTTCAATAAAACATGGAGAAATTGTTTTGGAAAATTAACTTGCAGGGGGGTGCGTGCTTCCAGCCGGGAGCCTTGACACCTCTCCCACCCCCCCCCACGCCACTTGATATATAATCGAAATGGCACTTTTAACATAATTGAGTCAAACAAAACGTAAACTATCACTATGTCATCTCTTTTTAACCATTGAATCTTATTTGCTATAAAGCATTATAAAGTGAACCACTTAAAAATGTTTTCTAATCAATTTTGTATGAGAAATAGGTTTTTGGAAGCAAACAGCGCGGAAGGAACCCTTCCGCACACCCGGTACCGTCACTTCTCTCATTATGAAGGGATAACCCAGGCTTCGTTTCGTAGGGATCGCGAAAAAGGGGTTTTCTGCCTCGATCAATTGTTCGTGAATTGTTATTTTTCGCGAAATCCAAAAAAAAAAGGTACTTTTTCATTTGAAAGTTCGCGCAATTTTTTGAAGGGGTAGTGGTGGTTGCAGCCAAATAAGCACCGCGCCGCGGGTCGCGAAAAACCCGTAGTAATAAAGTTTTAAATTTTTGTCCGTGATTTTTCGAATGGATTCCAGCCACATCAACACAGTAATCAATTATCAAGTTTCAGCTGACGACATAGCCTAGTACTGATATATTTGCTCATTTCATTATTTGTGTTTCGTTGACTTATTTACATGTCGTGTTTTGTTTGAAAAGGGTAGTAAATTAAAAATCAGTCATGATTTACAGCGAAAAAGGGGGTATTTTTTTGCCCTAAAAATTCGCGATTTTGCAAGGGAAAAAACAGGGGGGTGTTTTTTAACCAAAAAACTCGAAAAGGGGTGTTTTCAATTCCTACGAAAGAGCAGGGTTCCCGACATAAAGGAGTGACGTAATTGCCGCTTTATTATATGAACTATCCATGCTCGATTGACTTATGGTTTTGGTAAATAAAACCTGAACCTATTAACTATTTTTTACTTTTTAAGAAGGCCTTGATCTTATATAAACTAAAGACCATTACATCCTCGGCACTCTTCTTTGTTGCCTGCGAATTCATTCTCTGCGAATCGTATGGCCCATAGTATAACTCTAACAGATACAATTGCCCAGTGTGTAAAACAGTCGGCCGACATATTTCAAGATAACCAGCCCTAACATTTTTACAAACATTGCCGTTACTGGTCTATAATGTGGAACTTTTTGCTAATTCAAATTTGTTCCATCAAATCTCCACGATGAAATGTGAATGTGAATTGGCAAAGAACATTGCAGGATTCCGCGTTTCCCGAGAAAGGGAGCCGCCTCTTCCACATCCAACATCTGCGCTTTGCTTCATATGAACTCTACAAAGTCAATTGACTAATAATGTCGTTCAAATAAACCTTGCCCATTAACCTTAACTGCATAAGGGGTTTGGCCTTCCGTAGTGCTAAGGGGGGAGGGCTTCCTAGGGGCCCATTCATTATCTAAACCACTGCCCAAAGGAATTTTTTTAGAAGATGATCAAACCACATGGTAGAAGGATTTAATAACACAACAGTCAAAAAAATAAAAACTAAAAAAAAAAATTGTTCAGTTAAGAAAACTATGGGAAAAATATGATTTTAATTTTGCGACAACCAATTCGTTTTCTTCTTGTCATTTTTCTTCGCACTGATTCACCTAGATCTTTGCTGATTGCTTAATGGGGTGAAAGAATGAACTAGATTTCCCATATTAAGCACAAAAATAATGTCTCATGCCATTTAATGATTTTTAGGTTACTTTTATATTTACCATGGTATCTACAGTAAACCGTTATTGATGTATATAAAATATTATGACCCATGCCAACTATACTTTTCAAGATTTTGATTAATTTTTACTTTGTTTATGTCCTTAGGTGTATGCATTTATGAAATCAGCATCACAGTAACTCTATTAAGTTTTTCATTTTGTCAATGGGCACTTCGTTAGTGCATAAGGGGGGGGGGGATCCTGGGACCCATAATGCTAACAATTAACGCAAAAACACGCTACGCGAATGGATTTGAATTTTTTTGCACCAATGCAAGTCGCAACCTAAAAGTTGACAATCCAAATATAAACCAATATATTGCAGCGTTAAAAAACGCCGGCCGAAAAACGCCGGTTCCGCACTTTGCGCGAGAGGGGGTCACCCCCCCTCTAAAACCTTAAACAATTTTTAAATCTCTGGTGTAAGGCCTACTTTTTTCTGACAATGGAGTTCAAGTCCTGTGACCCGCGATGTTTAAACACGTTTTGTTTATGTTTATGTTGTCTTTTTTTGGTTTGAATGAAACTTAGGTCTAGGTATGGATCACATCTCGATCATTATCTCCTCATATAATTGTTTTTTGTCTTTGTAAGATGTATGTGGATGATATTGAATAAAGTTTGGAATTGATTGATTGAGTTGAGTTGATGGTCAGAAGTGGCTAAAACGTATGTGATAAGTTACCACCTAAATAATTAATAAGAATTTCGTCGTCCCCCGGAAGGGAAATACGTAGGCGCCCCCACCACAGCGGTAGTCCAAAGTAAAAATGCTTTCGACGCCGATGTTCGTCTTGCCCATTTTATTTATTTTTACGATGTTTTGCAATGTGGGTTACGTAATTAGGGGCAAAAGGGTTAACAAGGGTGTTGAATGGATGACTTTCAAAAATCGCATACAGAGCTGCCACCTAAATAAAATGCATTACAGATCCATACTCCTGGTTCATATCATGTTCAATCAAAATCTCAGGCAATTGGATAATTGTTTTGCCCCATGAAAACCTTGAACCCTAGCAGGGCTGCAGTTAACCTAGGCAACCTAGAACTGATTTCAAATTGACCCCTGTTGGACCATTGGCAGAGCTTAATGGGGGATTTGGCTGGCCCGGGCAAGATTTTACGAGGGCCCCCCCCCCCTCCTGGCGTAGCGTGAGCAAAAATGGATGCGGATCCAGGACTCGCCTTAGGGCCCCCTAATGTGGCCCCCGGCAAAGCCCCTTACGGGTGGTAAAGGGGGCGGAGCCCCCGTAAACCGAAACCCGGGTTTTAGCATGTTTGATTCTCTTCGGACAGCTTTCAGGTATCTCATTTTCTTGAAGTCAAATAAACCTCTACTGCTCTTGGAGGAGGTCGAGGGGGGGGCCCCGGACGCTGTCGGGTTTTTAGCATGTTTGAATGCCTTCGGAGAGCTCTGTTATCTCATTACAATGAAACCATTGATCTAAATACTTGCCCGGGGGGCAAGCTCTCGGTTTATCATGTTTGAGTGCCTCCGGAGAGCTCTCAATATCTTCATTATCTTAAAGCAGATCTTCCCCCGGGAAGGTCGAGGGGGCGGGGCCCCTGAAAGTTGGTCGTGTTTTAGCATGTTTTTATCATGAAGCAATTGATCTATACTTGCTCCTGGTGGGAGTCCAGGGTGCGAAGCCCCCGGAAGCAGTCGGGGTTTTAGCATATTTGGATTGCTTCGTAGATCTCAAGTATCTCATTATCTTGAAGTAGATTACTATACTGCCCCTGGAGGAAAAAAAGGTTCGAAGGGACGAGCCCCGTAGCTGTCGGGTTTTAGAGCATGTTTGAATGCCTTCGGAGGGCTCGTTATCTCATTCATGAAACAATTGATCTAAACTTGCCCTGGGTGGAAGCTCTCGGTTTTAGCATATTTGAGTGCCTTCGAGAGCTCTTAGATATCTCATTATCTTGAAGTAGAAATGAACTATACTGGCCAACCTGGTGGAGGTCCAGGGGACGAGCCCCCCCGGAAGCTGGGTCGGGTTTTTAGCATGTTTGAGTGCATAGGGAGAGTTCTTCAGTTATCTCTTTATCAGAAGGGCAGATGAACTATAATTCTGCCCCCGGCGGCGTCCAGGGACGGAGGCCCCTGAACTCTCGAGTTTTTGTGTTTGGTGGCCTTCGAGAGCTCTCATTAGCTCATTGCCATGAAACAATTATGTATACTTGCCCTTGGGGGGAGGGGTCCAGGGGCTGAAGCCCCCGGAAGCTCTCGAGTTTTAGCAAGTTTGAGTACCTTCAAAGGCTTCAGTTATGAAAACTATAGACCTATAACTGCCTGTGACAGTGTCATTTTGTTTTTTTTTCCAACTTCATTTCACAGCCCCCCTGATGTTGCGTCCGGGCACGTGACCCCCTTGCATCCACCTCCCCCCACCCCCCAGCTACGCCACCTGGTTTGGACCCAATATTCTAATTCAGCAAACCTTTCAAACAATAAATACCTTCAAAACTTCCCCTTAAAAACATTCGATAATAGGATTCTCATTTATACCCTAACTCTCACAGAGTGTTAAAACTCGACAGCTTAAGTTCCTTGGGGCATATACTCTGTATGCCAGATGATGAATCTCCTTCTTTATACACCAACCATATGGTGAAGTTCGCAACATGGTATGTTAAAAGAGTGAAAAAAAAAGTGAATCTTAATTCACTCGAAAAAGAGTGTAAACCACGCCAAAATAGTTTTGTTGTTGGGTTTTTGGTGTGGGTTAATCCTCCAAAAAGAGTAAATCACTGCACTTTCACTCAGAGTGAGAGTGAACACCTACTCTAAAATGTTGTTGTCCCTCCATTTATCTTCAAAGAGTGGAATCACTCGTTTGGAGTGAACGTCACTCCTTTTTTTAGTGACATTTACTATTTACTCCTTCTACTAATAGTCACATCAAAAAGGAGTGAAATGCTAATATTTCTAAAAAGTTAAAAATGTCTACACACATTTTAAGTGTGTTCACTCCACTCTTTTGGAGTGAAAGTTTCATTGATTTCTCTCTTTTTGGCGTGGATTAACCAACACATGCAACTATTTGAGTTGTTACCTCTTTTCGAGTGAATGAAGATTCACTCGTTATTTTAATTACTCTTTTTATTTCGTCATGCTATCATATGTGGCGTCACCCCATTCCCGTAACTAGGATTTTTAAGAGTGAATTATTTTTAAAGGGGACAAAAGTGGACTTAACCCAAATTGTTAACCCTTTTTGGCCCCCCCAAAAAGCATTATAAATCCCCTAAATTTTGGCTCGCTCCGACTCGCAAAATCTTTTTTTGACTTCTGAGCCTTTTAGGGTTTTAGGGACTTTTTGGAATAGGGGGCTTCGCCCGCCCTCCGCGTTACGGGTCTGGCGTCACCTGGTTGGAAAACAGTGAAATAGCTGCAACCAGACAAAGTACAACCTTATACCCAGGACTTAGCAATTTGAAGAAGCTTGTAGTCGTCTGTTCCGCAGCGGAACGATAATCATGATGGATATACTGTACACGATCCATTTGATTTTTGGAGTTCGAAGCAAGAGGTGCCATAAAGGTTACACAGGGATAACTGGCTTGTGGTAGCCAAGCGTTCATAGCGATGTTGCTTTTTTATACTTTGATGCGGTGTTTTTGTAATTTGGTGTTTTTTTTTGCATAAAGAAACTGAGTGTCCTACCATAAAAGCCGGTATGACAGCAGGGTTCAGAGGACGCCAGTCGTCTGAAACTGCTGTCCTAGGATTAAGTCCGATTTAAGCCAGACTGGGTTTAGTCGGTCTTGCGTAGAAATTTCTTCATATGGGATGATTGGTCAACGGTCATAGATCAAGGTCAATCAAAGGTCATCATGAGTCATGTCGCTATCGTGTATATTTATGTGTGTGTGTTTGTGTGTGTTCCAGTTTCGTTAGGTTTCGGTTTTAAAGTCTCCTCGAAAAGTTAAGTCCGATTTGAACCAGGCTTGGGGTTAAAGACACTATCAGTGATTTAAAAATACTGGAAATTGCAGGAATAGCTTCAAAGTGAAGGATAAGTTTGTAGAATTCTCAAAGTTACCTTCCAACTGAAGAATTGACAGATAAGGAAGAGGAAAGCATGAAAACGGCAGTGTTCCAAGAGACGATTCCCCATTCAATTACCGTGTTGTAGTAAGTGTCCGAACCGACAGTGATGACTAAAAATTTCCGATTCCATTCTGATTAGGTTGGCTCTGGTGATCATTTGCAGTGGTACATGTTAAAAAATTTCCGTTAAATTACGGAAATTTTTTTTAAAGTTGATCTTTTTTTATTTTTAAGGTAAATTTACCGAAATTTCTGTCAATTAACGTAAATTTGACAGTAATTTTACAGAAACTTTTGGCTCATATTATGGAAAAAATGTGTAGGTTTTTTTTTTAATTTACATAATTTGAAATTACGGAACAAAAAAAAAAAATCCGGAAATTAAAAAAAATAAAAAAAATAAAAATATTTCCGTAAATTAACTTTTTGTATGTTTTTGTTTTTTATTTTTATTGTTTTTGTATAAAAGATTTTCGTAATAAATTTACGGGAAATCGTTTTATAATTTACGGAAATTTTTAACAGTGTATGTTAGGAACCCGGTACTTGTTATCTACATGCAAATAATCTGGTTTTGATGATTGTTTCGATTTTGTTAGCAAATCATCGTAGTTTCTTTAAGGTGCAATAGGGGTCTTCATATGTGGATGTCTGTCAAAGGTCAGGGATCAAGGTATAGGTTCAACTGAGGTCACATTCCGGAATGCCCATCTTGCCCAAGGGGGGGATGACCGAAAGTTTATTGCAGTATTTAAAAAATGAGGAGTGCAAACACTCACAATGAGTAAAACTCCGATGAGCTTGGTAAAACTTTTTTATTTAATTCAACACCTGGCAAATTATTCTAAAACCTTGTGTGCCATACAAATATGCATATTTGAATTATGGTACAGCAGACAGTGTTGTTTTTTACATTTGTAGGTAAAAAATTGGCAGGTTTTTTTTTAACAGTTTGACGACTTTTGGTACGAATTTAAACTACAAATATGCCCTTTAAATATTTTTTTATGGTCGCCTTAATGTTTTAATTTTGAAAGTCAGGTCAGGATTTGCCTCTGAGTTTGATTAAGTTTTTCATTCTTCAAGTGCTTCTTGAATCATAAGGAATAGATTTCAACTTGGTTTGAAATCCAATTGTCATTTTATGGCTTGTGTCCTTTGGTTTTCAAAATGGGCAGTCAAAAATCCTAGAAAAAAAAATATAAGAAAATGGAAATTTCATATATAGCTTGCCACATTTGAGGTAAATATTAAAAATTGAAGATAAACATCTCGTCGTAAAGCTGTCTCCCCACCTTTTGAAAACAAACAAAAAAGGTATAAGCGGCTCTCAACACATGATCTGGGGCAAACCAAAAACGCCCTTTGGTTCCATTATGTACTTTGCGACCAATGGCTTTGGCCAGTTTTCATTTGTAATTTGTTCATGCACTTAATTATATCATATGAAATAAAAACCTTGGTGTTATATTTTCAAAGTCGCATTTTTCTGTGGAATGGGGCACTTTTTCCCAAAAATATGTTCAAAAATGTCAAAAACACCACTAGTAGTAAGTTAATAGTATACGAAACTAAAACGGGAGATTGCCTGTTGCGAGTTATGTTGTAAGGCGCCTGCGGTTTTCGTCTGCTTTGACTATAGACAGTACATCAAGGTCATAACTAATATAGTTTCCTACCCAAATAGCCACTAGTTTTTTGTTTTGCATAACGATATGTTTAAAATAAAGCTTGGGGACCACCATTGATTTGACTCAAAAAACAAAATGGCGGCCCCAAAATATCAAAAAAACCAAAAAAGAAAAATTAAAAAAAGGCATATTTTCGTTGCTTAAAATGCGCAAAAAACTCGGAATTCACCTTTTACGCTACAAAGGCACATTCATGTCTCGATAAAGGAAAAAATCGATCTGTTTTATCATTTAACCTCAAAAATTTTCCCAAAGATGGCTGACCATAAACGCTTATATAATTAAGCAAACCATAAAGAATTTTCAGATTATTCGTAATGTGAAAGATTCCGTATTAACTTATTGTTGAGATACTACCATAAGACCTACAGGCTATCATTTGATTTTAAAATGGGCCAAAACGAAAACGAACTAACAATGGGGACGGCAAAACACCAAAATCGGATAAAACGGTATTTTCGTGGTTTGTAAAAAGAGACACAAAATTTGGAATTTCACTGTTTTTAATGTGCAGGGCCTAGCAAGGAATAGGACACTCCCTCGAAAAGTAAAAACTTCCATGCCCAAAGATTTCAAAATGGCCGCCACAAATTCCAATACAAGTAAGAATAACAATTACTTTTTTCCGGCAGGATATGTGAGAATGATGTGTGGCATTATAAAATTACTTTTGAATAAAGAAAAATATTAAAAAAAAAAAAAAAAAAAAATAGCCGCCAAAAGAATTCAAAATGGCTTCATTTTACCGGAAGATATAGTTATGTATTTAAGTGTAACCATGGACCATAATATTTTGGTTAATAAAACTGTTGATCTAAGAAAAAATAGTGGTAAAAACCGTGAACTAAAAAAAAGCAACACATGGATCATATTCATGCTTTGTGGGGAAACAATCAAGAGTCCTGGCACCAGGAGTTCAGTACATAAGCGATGCTATGCCAATTTCATTATTCATATAACCAAGAAAGCAAAACGATGAGTGAACATGGGAACAACAACTTCAATTTGAAATCAATGAAAGCTTCCTTGAAATGTTTGAGCGGGAAAAGGTTCTCGTAGAGAAAGAGGCTTACAAGATGAAAGACGCGGATGGGTGCTAGTGAAGACAAGGCCAAGAGAAAGGTCTGACGCTGAACCAACTCAGTGCCATTCAAAGTAATCTTAAAACGAAGTGCTTCAGAAAGTTTTGGTGGCAAATTGGTGTCCATACAAGTATGGAAAGCGGTTCAGTTCACCCAAGTACCATTAACCCTGTTACTTACTCAGTTGCAACCATAGAAGGCCACGGACTAAGGGAAGATGATTTTGTCAAAGAATTTGCAGCTCTGATACGTCGGAAAAATGAACGAACGAAGAAGGGGCTGGAATGGCCACCTCAGCCGCAAGATTTACTAAAATACAATTAGACAGTGTTGGGGCCCTTGTTCTATTTTTAAAAGGCCATGGCTGGAATCAATCCAAGAAGGAAAACAAAATGTACATGATCGTTGATACTCCAAGTTTGAACAGGCAGAGAAGATAGATTTGCCGCTGTAGCGGAATTGGGAACACCCTGATCAACAGCAATCGTTCAGCATGTTAGCATTGCCCTAGCTCACACACTATAGATGGCTTCGTTCTGATGGGCAAATATGTGGTCAATCGCGATCATTTATTCATTTCCAGCATCATAGCCATATACCATTTCACAATGGCCGTCATTGGGGAAAATGGTGTAGTTATGGAGATATTGTGTTAGGGTTGAGGTAACCCTCTTCATGAATGCAGTCCAAGAGCCAAAGGACCGCAGTTTCGTTTATGTAACTTCTGGTGATATTCCTGAAGGCACATCTCTCAAGCGGCCTGCGCAAAGAAGAATCAGGCTATTCCTGTGTTATGACTTGCAACAGGAAGGATTGTTATACTGGCTGGGGAGTCGGGGAAAAAGTTTGCTAGGACTTTGTATGTACCGATGGGATATCAATGGGAAGTATCATCGACGACGTCGATGTAAGTCTTTCCCACGGTGTATCTTGGCATTCAATTCCATCTTCTGATGTGTACTTGAAACACGGTACCGTTGGTGTGATGCGTTGTAAGTGAACCGGTCATTGTGCTGCTGCCTCCCGTCGGAATGTCGACTGTTACATGAACGCTTAGACCTTTCTTGAAGCTGTGAGAGCATTTGTGTGCTGCAAGGTTTGCTCTTCGTCCCAAAGATTTATTACATCATTTCTAAGGTATTCCTCAGTCCACATCAGTATTAAGCAAAGCAATGCGTTTCTCTGCTTCCTGTTAGCTATGCACCGTGAGATAGGCAATGCTAACTGCTGAACGATTGCATGTGATCAGGGTTTCCCAATTTTCCGCTACAGCGGCCAATCTTCTCTGCCTATTTTCAAACTTGGAGTATCAACGTTAATAACATGTACATTTGGTTCCTTCTGGTTTTGATTGACCACGCGATGGCATGGTAAATAGGAAAAGGCCCAACACTGTCTACGAGATTAGTAAATCTTGCGGCTTGAGGTGGCCATCCAGCCCTTCTTCGTTCAATTTTACGAGTATCGAGCTGCAAATGCTTGACAAAATAATCTTCCCTTAGTCCGTGGCCTTCTATGGTTGCAACTGAGTAAGTAACAGGGCTAATGGTACTTGGGTGTGAACGATGGACCCGCTTCCAATTGTATGGAACAATTTGCACCAAAACTTTTCTGAAGGGTCTTGAGATTACTTGAACTGGCGAATCGTTGGTCGATCAGACCTTTCCTTGGCCTATGTCTTTAATATCATCCATCAAGTCTTTCATAAGGTAAGCCTCTTTCTCTACGAGAACCTGTCGCTCAAACAATTCAAGAAAAACGTGTCATTGATTTCAAATTAAATATTGTTCCCTCATCGATCTCATCGTTTGCTTTCTGGTTACATAGGATAAGGTGAAAATGGCATAAGCATCGATTCTATTGGTAATGAACTCTGGGGCAGGACATCCTTGATTGGTTCACAAAGCATGATATTGATTCCATGATGTGATTTTTGGTAGTGTCACGGTTTACAATTTTTCTTAGATACAGTTACAAAATAATTTAAATGGAATGGTTGGTTTTAAACTTAAATAATAACTATATCTAAGGCCTTTGAAATGACAGCCATTTGATTTCTTTTGGCGGCTATTTGGGGGAGGAAAACTATAAACCAGATAGGTTTTCCGAAGTAGAGTAGCCTCAAACAGTAAGTTAATAATGCATCATTTAACAGATCCTGGCGAAATAAAGTATGTTATGCTCCTTGTATTGAACGGTTGTGGCGGCCATTTTGAAATTCTTGGGTATTAATGGAAATTTTTACTTTGTCAAGAGAGTGTCCTATGCCTCTAGGCCCTGCACATTAAAACAGGAAAATTCCAAATTTGTGTCCATTTTACAACGGAAATAAACATTTTTAGCGATTTTGGTGTTTTGCCGCCATTTTAATTCGTTAGGCCCAATTTTAAAGCAAAATGTAGCATGTAGGTCTTATGGTAGTAGCTCAACAATAAGGAATACGGAATCTTTCACATTAGGAATATATTATGAAAATGTACTTTTCTGGTGATGCATAACCTATATAGAGCTTGTTTATGGCAGCATTTTGATTCGTAGGTTAAAGATAAAAACATATTCGATTTTTTCCTTCTGTCGAGAACATGACCTGTGACCTATGTATATTGAAAAAGGTCCGGAAAATTCTGCTGGTGTTTGCGCATTTACAACGAAAATATGCATTTTAGGCGATTTTTAGCCAAAAATGATATTTTTGCACAAAGTATAGTTTTATGCAATAATAAAAAAAACTAGTGGCTATTTGGTAGGCAACTAGATAAGTTATGACCTGGGATGTCCCTGTCTAATTACGGGGTCTGATATTTACAGGAAGGTAAGGTGGACTACCTGACCTTTCTTTGCAGAGTTTCAGAGTGATTAACAAAAAGTTCCTATAGGTCACTTTAGAGGGGCAATTTTACGTAGAAATGCACTATGACCCCCACATTTGGTCAAAAGGACAGTGACCTGAGCACAAAACAACTCTGAGGTCAAAGGTCCACCAGTACATGGAGCAAGGTCACACCCGGGGAGAAAATGCACGTAATTTATTGATTATGGATCAAAGTACCACATTCTTCGTTAAGACTATCAGACTACATGTCAACCCAAGTTCACTAAGTAGCTCAAAGAAGTTCTCAAATTACAATTTATGCACAAAGATAATGGGTGTTAAAATATATAAGCCAACCAATTTTTTAAGCCGAATTTTGGGATAAGTTGTGTTTGATCCATCGCGACAACTAAGGTTTAGTATGAGAGTACGACGGACAATAAGTTCAACGTGTCATGTACTAGGACTCCTGGTTTTAAATGGAGCGTCCCATAGGGACGGTGGTGATAGCTCTTTTTGTCCGTCGGACATCTAAGGTTTTAGTATGAGAGGTCGACGACGACACTAAGTTCAACGTTCATTGTCTAGGACTCTGGTTTTAAAATGGAGCGTCCCATAGGATGTGGGGAATAATTTGTTTTTTGTCCGTCGGACACTAAAAGGTTTAAGTCTGATGAGTCCGACGGACATAAGCTCAAAGTGTCATTGACCTAGGACTCCCGGGGTTTAAAATAGAGCGTCCCATATGGACATTGTCTTGTAAACTGTTTTTGTCCTCGGACACTAAGGAGTAAGGTGTGGAGTCCGTTAGACACCAAGATTTAAACTAAGAGTCCGTTCGGACACCAAGGTTTAAAATGGACAGTCCAACGAACCAAAATAATAATGATAATAACACTAAAAACAAACCAGGGAAAATTGAATTATTCAATAGGTTATTAATGAGCTCGTATAGTTATTCAAATTAATTATATTAATAATGTGGTTATTCTAGTAGATTAGAACTAATTTGCATGAATTAATATTAATCATGTTACGGAATAAAGCGCAAACAATACATGACGTTAGGGGAAAGAGTTTTGCTACTCTAACGTATTAGGAGTACATAGGAATAGTGTTTTACCCCTTATAGTCGAAATTAAGGTAGTAATGCAGATGATTAGGCTCTTTACGTAGAAAAATAGGAGCAATTATATCATTATCAAAACGAACAAAATACAAATACAGAATAAACTGGTAATGTACAAACGAAAAAAACACACATGGTTGCAAAATGAAGTATACAAAGACAAATACTAAAAAATAATAAAAAATTGTGCACCAATTTAGGTCACAACGGAAAATAGTCATTCAGGGAGCAGGCGAGAAATCTGCTGACCAGGCAATTAGTCCACCCTCCAAGGAAGGCTTATGAGTTCCGATTATCTCGGACCAGAGAATATATGGCTGATTGAGTTACATAAATAGACAATTAATCTTATACAAGTAATTAAGTTACTAGAATTAAATATTTTCAAAAAAATAGCTACGATCGGACAGAAAAATAAAAAGGAAAAAAATACGTCGCGGTCTTCGGACCCGCCTAGTATCGTCTGCGGTCAGCGGGTTTGTAAATGATAGGCCTCATATGACCTTTCAGCTTGAAGTGTGACCTTTGATCTCCATAAATGTTGGTTTCCGTGTAATATCCATAAAACCAAGTTTGGTTCTCTAATTGCACTTCATCTTTTCAATTAAGTCAATTTTACAATTCAACCTATCTTACAACTTGACCGCACTTGACCTTAACCTTGAGTAGGTGAACTTTGACCTCATCTACAAATGAGGGATCACATGGTGCACCTAGAATCTTCAATTTTGGTTGAAATCACATTCAATATCGGATATTTACAGGCAACCCTTTTTGACAACCGACAACATCACCAACAGACAACATCATTAACAAGACAATATCATCAACAGTCAACATAAAGAGGATGACAACAACAGTGGTACAAGTGATCCTATGTGTCAAGCTCCAAACTAGGAAATACAGCAAATATTTCCTAAAGTCGAAGGTGTGGAAGAAAAGAAATCACTGACTTAGTAGACACATATCGACATTTTTTTTACGGTGCATGTACTGTCAAAATTACAGTTTTATTGTAATACATACATCAAACGTAAAATATACAATAAATTTGAATGCAATCCTGTAAAAGCGGTATTTACCGGGTTGGGTGTTGCAGAAATTTTTTGTAGCCAGGATTGTCCTGTAAAATAGTGCAGTTATTTTTGTCCTGTAAGGTAAGATACGTAATCATAATAATTGAATAATTCTAATAATGTATAATATGTTGATACTCAGTAGAATTCGATTTAAAGTTCTACCTTTAAATTTAGTCAAATAAGCCGGAAAATTGAAAAAAATTCTGCAGTATTTTGCTGTTATTAAATTACAGTCAAATGCTTACCTTTTTTACAAGTATTTCAGTGTAAAAGGCACGGTTATTTCTTTTTACAGTATAGATCTATGTGTAATTATGTTAATTTAATGTTATTGTTTAGAATTGTTTAAAATTACCTAAAGGTCAGGAGGATGGGGCTCTAGAATCTCCTGGATTTGTGGTAAGAATACAAAGATGCTATCGAGGAGGACCTTGTAATCAAGTATGGAAATGAGTGTCAAGGGTTAGGCAGATGAGTGAGGACTTTAGCAGCGTGTTACCGTAATCATGATGGTCATAGGACCTGATACTGATCTTGTAGGCATCGCATTGTCTGGATACCGGAAGCACAGACTTGAGGAGGCAGGTGAGAAACCCTGCAGGATTCAACAGAAGAATGGAATATAGAATGGTACTTGCTTATATGATTTTAAATCAATTTTACATTAAAACACTAAGTTCCTATGGGACGACCATTTTTTAAAACCAGGAGTCCTGGACAATTGATGAAAATTGAAATTGTGCCGTCGGACTATCCGACTAAACTCTTAGTTCGACGGGACAAAACAACTTATCACAAGCAGTCCTATGGGACGCTCCATTTTAAAACCAGGAGTCCAGGACAATGAACACGTTGTGATGCAAATTAGTGTCCGTCGGACTTCAGACTTAAAACCTAGTGTCCGACGGACAAACAGAACCACTATTACACACAGTCATATGGGACGTTCTAATTTAAGATACCAGGACGTCCTAGGACAATGGAAACGGTAAACTTAGTGTGTTTCGGACTTCAGACTTAAACCGTACTTGTCCGGACGTGACAAAAAAACAACTTATTACACACAGTTCTATGGATGATCCATTTTAAAACCAGGAGTCTAGGACAAAGAAACGTTGAATTAGGGTCCGTCGGACTCTCAACTGAAACCTTTTAGGTAGTGTCCGACGGACAAAAAATCAACTGATCCACACACGTCCTATGGGAAGCTCCATTTTAAAACAAGGAGTCCCCAAAGTGACAATGAAAATATTACTCCCGGCAGCCGTCGGACTCTCAGATTTAAAACTTAAATGTGCCGACGGACAAACACAAATAATAACACACAGTCATATAGGGAAGTTCTAATTAAAACAGGAGTCCTAGGATCAATGTACATAAAACATTGTATCCGTCGGGACTCTCAGATTTAAACCTTGGTGTCCTACGGACTCCGACACTTAAACCGTAGTGTCCGGCGGACAAAAAACGACTTATAACCACCGTCCTATGGTACGCTCCTTTTAAAATCCATGGGTCCTAGACAATGAAACACAGAACTTAGTATCCGTCCGACTCTAGATTTAACCTTAGCGTCCGACGGACCACTAAAAAACGACCGACGCCTCTAAAATAATTACACCGGCATCCGTTTTGTAGGTTATTGTAATCTACATGTATTTGACACACACATCATTACGTTTGTACAGAGTATGAGGTAGATCAACCTATTTTTCCAGAGTGGATCAACCCATTTGCTGGCTAAAATTTCTACCAAGCGGAATTTTCTGTTCCTCTCCTTTCAAGGATGTGGGGTTTTTTTTTGCAATTATCTTCTGCAAGTTTCCCCCTTGATTTGGTTCTATCCACAGATTGAAGTGCAATCTTCACTTTCCTCGTTTAAGATGATCATTATAACTCCTCGAATCCCCCTCGCTACTATCTTGACGGTATTTGATTCCATCATCTTTAGGTACCAGCCAGAAGAGCAATCTGTTATACATAATCTTCATTTAGCATTGAATAACTTTTCATGACTAGGCAATGATACGTGTTGAACGAAAGCCCACTTTCCTTCCCCCAACTCCGTGGAATGTCCTTGAAACCGGGGCACAATTTTTTTCAAATGGTAAATCGTACACCTGAATCCGATTTCACACATCTGACACAGTCTGGTACTGAGGCCCCTGCCCTCTACACATGGATAGCAGTCTGAGTCATGGAGGTAGGAGAGAAGGAGAAAAGCTCTTCCCTAATTGCAGTCGCAAACGCCGATTATCCCAATTTATCACTTGGCAACTCATTGTACAAGCATAGACCACCAAAGGGCGCTTCTCGCAGGGAGTATCTTTCATGTTTCCATGATCATCGCACAGAAGCTGGGCACGCCATTTTGAACAAGAATGACCTGTGGCGCAGAAAGGTATATCCCCCATGCGCAGTGGGTTTTGTTTACATTGGGACGAAAACAAAGAGATTGCGTCGATTACAGCCGAAATTCTGAGTAATTTCAGTCCCAAAAATCGGAGATAGCATGTTCCTAGATGAGTTACTTGATTTTTAGTTTTTTGAAAACTTGCCGATGTTTGAAACGCCGTATTTCTCTTAAAGTATTATATTTGGATAAATGAAATCTAACCTAACTTGAATTGGGAAGAAAAAATGCCGTATCTAAACATGACAAACCAACCTTGACAGTGCCCGGATTTGCCCGTTTTCTCAATTGGGTCCCGAAGTTGGTCATATTTACCACAGAATTGTCAATGTTAGTTAAGATATAATGGTGTAAAATTGTGCATGTTGTTATAAAAGCATCAAATTTGCAGAGAGTAGAGAATTAATTTGGAAAACAATTGGATCTGGAACCACCTGCACAGGTCCAGTTCAATGTCACCTAGAGGTCCAAAAGGTCATTGAGGTCAAAATACATTAAACTGCCTAATATGTTGCCGTAACTTAGTAACTCTAAAACACACTCATAAACATCTCATGGATCTATTTGTGACCTAATTTCGACTTAATCAAAATCAAGACAGTCTCTTCATTTAAAGGGACACGAGATTTTATGAGGATACAAAATTATGTATAAATTTTGCGCCGTTGTATGAATATCAACCTACGACTTTCGTTATGATTATGAACAAAGAAAAGAAAATAAAACATAAGTTTTGACTCCCCGCTGTCCTGATCGGGGCCCCATAAACAAAGCCTACTCGTATTCTGTCATGCCCCGACGAAAAATACAAAGCATCTTAATTCATGAAAGATGGCTTTTACGGCTTATGCCCTCCAGGATTTGATTAACTATTTGGTAAATTGTTTTAAAAAATGGAGGGGCATATTTTGCTGGAAATGTCCTCTATTCTCTTTAAGCTTGAATACATTAACATAACCATGAACAGTTCATTGAAGAGATACAGGACATAGCTCACTGGGGATAACATTCTCGTAAATTTGTTTGAAGATGCTACAATCATCACCTTTTAATCACCAAAGCCACAAATGGAACAATCGGATTTACATATCTTAAACTTTGAACACTGTCACATTTTAAAGGGAATCATAGTGATTTCTCCATTAGTAGATTGGGGGCATCGTAATAGATTGGGTCATGAAGGGGGTAGCATGTCCAAAAGGCAGGTAGACCCAACATATAGCGGTATGCATGTTTAAGGAATCTTGTTTTTATGAGCAGAAGCACTCAATTGGGTACAATGGGCCATATAGGCAGTAAGGGCATGTGGTTGGACCCCCCTCTCCAAAAATGTGTGAAATCCTTAATCTTGAGTTCTCAATTCTAGCTACGACCGTGATGTGCGATTTTTGCATGAACTTTATTGGAAATTCCTGCCCCTAAGTAAATTTGCCCCTCAACCGACCCCCCAAAAAACCATTTCTGGTGCTGTGATTGTCCATCTTAAATGATTGAGTTTGACTTATATTGGGTGATCTTGCCTTTCCACCAAAAAATATGCTCAAGTACGTAAACGAACCACCCCCTTTCTTCCTCCCGACAGTATTCGTTCTGTGAAATGTTGCTCCCCCCCCTCCCCCCCCCCCCCCCCCCCGCCCACCAAGCTGTGCCTTGAAACACCAAAAATGGCAAAAATAAATTGAATAGGGGGGCCAGGCCTAGGCCCTACTTGTTGAATAGCTCCATTGATAACTGAATTTATTTCATCTGTATATTCCCCTAAAAACATGAATACTATGAAATAATTTGATTAGGCTACATTGCAATAACAACGTACTACCGAGATCAATGTTCATGCTGATGCATTGTGCATCAACATTGCTCGATGTACATTCAATGCTGTGGTAAATATGTCGATGGGACGTCCATTTTAACAATACTTTGTACAGGGGATCATGTGCTTAAACATGTTTTTCTCTAAAGTGAAAATCTGGATATCGCCAAGGGGTCTCATTTATTCACCAAAGTGGCCAACTTCGGGACAAAATTAAAAACGGGCCAAACTTCGGACACTGTGAAGTTGGGTGCCATTGTTTAGATACGGCATTTCTCCCAATTCAACTTAGATTTTTTTCTCCAAATTACCATTTAGAAATATGGGCGCTACAAAACATTCCAAGTTTTTAAAAAAAGCCGAAAAGTACGATTAAAAACTAGAATCAATGTAATCATCTTAGGAACATTCTATCTCGGCTTTCTATAATTCCACAATGATCCGACTGATCTTGTTTTAACCTTGAAGATGATTGACGGTGACGTAGTTTTCCCCATGTCTAAAATAATCATACTCAGTTTTAATTGTCAAACATTTATGCCAAGTTTATCATGCTTTTTAATTTTAATAAGAAATCCACAATCTACAATATATGTCGCTATATGCTTAACTATGTACATCGGTCATCGATGCAATGTTGATCTGCACATGCTATCAGGATCAATATCGATCTCGTGTTGTATTTTTACAAGGGCGGCGATGATCATCGGTCACAGGGATTTGGGAAGAGCTTTCTCTCTTCTCTGCTAACCTCCAGGTCTGAGATGCATCACCTTGTTCCAAGTTTGTATAACATTAGAACTCTGTTCGAAAATGTGCACCATCAGGTCTAATTGCTTTAATTTCCTGATATATTTCAGGTAGAAAGCCCTTCCTGTGTGACACTCGGCGACATTCAACTGTGCGGCATCTCGCTATCCATTTGTCGAGGTCTGGGAGGTATAGTGCACTGGGTCATTAGGTTAACTTGGCCAGACCTTCCTTCAGGAACAACCCAAGATGCAAAGAGCAAATATTCACCTGTACAAAGAAATATTCAATGCATAAATTTATTCTTTTTGTATTTTTGGCATGCTTGTTACATCCTCTTGGACTATATGAAGTGCAAACCAAAAGGCCATCAAACATCATTTTACCTTTATATAGCCAAGCTGCAAGGGTAATTGATAACTAATAATCAACCTACAGGCAAAGGTTCCTGAATTACATCGGGGCTTAACCTTTTATCCCTACTTTGGTAAATAAACATACATGACATTACAAGACAGTCAAAAATTACATTCCGGGGGTCCCTCCTAGCATGCTCAGACTGTCTACACATTTAAAAAAAGACACTATCAGTAATCACCCGAAAGAGACAAAATATTTTAAATTTTGCAGGAATCGCTTAAAATTGAAGATTAAGTCTGTAAAAATTTCCCGAACTTTTTTTCCAAGCGAAAAAAAATGATGAAAAGGAAAAACATCAGTGTCCAAAGAATATGAATCTCCAATTGAATTATGTGTTGTTGTAAGTGTCCGTACTTACAGTAATTAACTAAAATATCTGATTTTGTCCTTCGTCTATTTGCTTTTTGGTCTACATCTTGTAAGGTATGTTATAATACCTATACTTTTTACAAACATGCAAAATCTTATTTTTGATTATTTTTTCGATTTTCGGTTGATCAAATCCCTGATAGGGCCTTAATATCACTCAAACCTTTTGTACTCGGAATTGAGATTTTTCAAATTTCCTGCTAGCTCCGGGCTAATAGGGTTTGCACTGTCCTCGACTGCTGCATCAAGTTGGTAGCATAATACCGTCGGGTGAATGGGCAGATGAACTGTAGTGGAGATTGTAAGCACATACGTTCAAACAACCTTAACTCTTGGCAGTTGATGAAGAGACAGACATGCATTAACATAATATAATAATATAATGGGTGTATTTTTACGCGCGACATATCCAACGTAACCGTGCTCAAGGCGCTGTGCATTGCGGCATCCATGAAAGGCGCTCAGCACATCAGAGAAACCATAATCCCAGAACAGATTTTTGCGAAGAAGCTCGATTTAAAGCAGGAGAAACCGGAGTACCCGGAGGAAAACCTGCGGAAGCAAGTTTGGAATCGCGAAACCAAATTCCACAATAAAGCCCCCGAGACGAGCCCCTGCCGTGGATTGAACCCAAGACCCTCATTTGTGAAGGCGAGTGAAAGATACTTTACTTTACGCCACCCGTTCCCCCCCCGGTTACATGCAGTTCATGACATATTTTGTTTTCTTGGCAGCTTAACAGTATCCAGAGTGTAATTCTACAGTAACTCAAGGAGTGTGAATAATTCCCCCCCGGAGCCCATTGATATCTCTTTCCATTTTCTCCTGTAATTGTTTTCACAGTAACTCCTAACCAAACCTGTACCATGGCTACTTTGAAGCCATTTTGGCATTACTGTGTCTGTATTCCTTTTGGAGTACAATCGGCAAGTTATCGTTTTCATCCACCATATTTGGGGAAAATTACATCGAATCAAAGATTTCTCACATTCTTTGGAGAATAACAGTTGTTTGAAACAATAAAACTTTGACATTCATTACGTCATGCATAGTCAAGAACTCTATTGAGTGGTTACAAGCAGCCTGTAATCCCTGTTTGTCAGTGGTGTAAAATGGGGAGAAGGGATCAGTTTCACATAGGCTCAAAAGTGCGGGTGCAGACCAACCTTATAAAGGACCCCTTTGAATGTTATTTGGATTAAAATTGCCTACACCTCAAAGAGCTTATATTGTTTTTCAGATAGTATAGACCTCAGATAGCTCTATGGGTATGTGCAGCAGTGCAAGACCCCAAGTTCACTCCTCCACTTCTTTAGACCCCCTGATCAGATATCATCCAGTTCTTAAGACTCAATTGCCAAACCCACCCAAAACTTAAAGGTGCAACGAGAGATTTCACGTATCAGGTGTCCCTTAAAAATCCAAAAGTACTGATTTTTGCCCTGCTGTAAAGCTTTCCATCAAAAATATCCCCATCTGAAAGGATTAAGCTGAGAAATGTTTCTTTGGTACACAAATTGTGAAATTTCTAATTTTGTATAGGAGCAAATACGAAATTCAGCCTGTTTTACAATGAAATATGAGCAAATCAAAATCGCCATTTCTCTCTCTTTTAAGACATTCCTGTACCCAAATACAAGGTAGGAAATCTATTGAGTGTCTAATCTATATGAAATTACTATTATGACACAATATTTGGGTGTCTCAAAATCTCTCGTTGGACCTTTAAACACACTATCAATGATCCACCTGAAAAAGTCAAAATATTTGAAATTTGCAAGAACAGCTTTAGAGTGAAGACTAGCCTGTATGGAATTCTCATAAGTTATTTTTTCCAATTGAAAAAATAACACAAAAGCAAGAAAATAGCAGCTTTCAAAGATATGAATCTCCATTCAATTCTGTGTTGTAATTAGTTTTTGTACGGACAGTAATGAACAAAATATCTGATTTGTCCTTATTACATTGCTTTTGGTCTTATCACTTGCAGAGTATGTTAGGGTACCTATACTTGATCCAGATATGCACAAATCTGAATTTTTGATAATTTTTGGAATTATCAAATGATAGTGCCTTTTAACTCCTTAGAGAGGCATTTAGGAATTACAGTGATAAAGCGCTATATAAAAACTGATTATTATAATTATTATTTACATCTCAAAATTCTTTCATTAGCACAAAATTAAGTTTTCAAGATCACAAAAATTGGTCAAATTAAGTTCTGAAGACCCAACTTTGGCAAAACAACAATTTCATTTCTCAAATCCCTAAGTTTGGCACCTCTGTCTGCAGAGCCAGTACCTAAGAGGTAGGCACATGAAGATAATCAACAGACAGAGTGCCCATAAATTGAGCGACTTCAATTTTTTAAATTTTACATGCAGGTATCCTAACTTATCCTCTAAGTGAAAAGACTGAAAGCAACCTAATAAAGATAAAACTAAATATAACTTTTAAATTTCGAGAGACATATTTTCACTGATAAGGTACAGCAAATTTTGTGCATTTCACACTTCGCCTGGATCACCATGTACCCTTAAAGACACTATCAGTGATTTGCTAAATCAGAAAATCAAAAAAATTATCAAAAATCAGATTTGTGCATGTCTGTAACAAGAATAGGTATCCTAACATCCCCTACAAGTTGTAAGTCCCAAAGCAGCTTAATAAGAACAAAATAGGATATTTTAGTCATTACTGTCAGTACGGACACTTACTATGACACATAATTCAATGGGGATTCAGATCTTTGAACTCTGCTGTTCTCTTACCTTTCTGTCAATTTTTCAGTTGTATAAAATAACTTGCGCTAATTCTACAGTTTTATTCTTCACTTTTAAGGTATTCCTGCAAATTTCAAATACTTTTGTGACTCTCTCTCAGGTGGAAGCACTGATAGTGGTTTAACAAGGGCCAAAAGAAATTAAATTTTTACTATTGTGGTGACCCAAGAAATTTAACAAGAACACTAAAAAAAAAAAATCAAATGATAAGCATGGCGATGTCGCCTTTATTAACTTTTTTTTTCAACCATGTGAAAATGCACATCGTGAAATTACCCCACATGAGTTACAAATATCAAACAATACAACATGTCATTCACAATTTTCAAATTCATTAGTCAATGAATCACCTAAACAAAAATAAACATTGACAATAAACTCTCAAAATCTACAAATATCAACTTTGATGCACACACCAACGAGATCTACTGGACACATATTATGTAAACGACTGTACCAAGACTTGACAATGAAAAGGCAATTTTTTTAATAGAAATGGTTACCAGTATAGACAAGTTTGAAGAAAAAAAACAAGGAAGCTTCAGATCATTATAAGCAAGTGTTGCCAACTAAAAGCAGTTAGAGCCCAATTGGGTGCTGTTTATTCACGAACTCAAACTAACAATAATTTTGGTGTTATCGAGTAGAGCGCTTTTGCAAGTATCTTATGACTTTGCACTTAATATTCTTTAAATGGTACTTAGTTCCTAAAATGTCCTATGTTGGCAATACTACTTGTCTAAGTTTAGGATTCCACATGCACAGATTATTGTGATTCAAACTTCCGGATATTAGTCACGATATAGCTAATCATTGCGTTTTTCTCAGCTTATAAGCCAAAAATAACCACCAAAGTGGGCAACATAAACAATAACAACATATTATAAGTTTTTCTAATTTTTTGAAACCTTATTTTTAGAATTCACAAGACATTTCCTTTAATAAAGCACTCAAAATCAATTATCTTACATTGCTACTAAAATAACACTCCATCGCTTCCATGAATGATCCCCTCATTGGAATGCTTAATGCATCATCCTCGGAATGCTTCTTAGCATTTTTTACAAATTAAAAAGTCTACGATTTTTGCCTTTGCCATACTATAAAATCTTTGTCTTCCCCTATGGAAACCTCACCATTAAGAGATTAAGACCACATAATGTGTTTTCCACTACACCATCACAATGCAAATCTCCCTACCAGCCCACAGAGCTGACAGACAAGGTAATACCACAATTAACGATGCTGCATTAATTAAACTACGAGCAATTAAGCACACTACATGTGGTATTTGTACTTCTAAACAGATTTGTTTTACTAGTCTAAAGCTTGCATTTTTAGAAGTCAACAGAATCAGCTTCGAAAACTAGAATTGGTTCTCTTGATAGTCAGCTATTCTTTGCGTTCATTATCCCTAAAATAGTCGCCACTGCCATACACCTTAGGACCAAAGAATCACATTTTTTTGTAGGATTTATAACATCTAAATTGTTCTCTGCACAACACTTGCAAATGTTTGCAGTGTGTTAGAAACTCCACATTATCTGAGCTTTTTGAGCCTAAACTGTCCAGGTGGAGTGGCTCTTTTTTTTCAAGAACTGAACCAAATCTACAACGACTACAAAATCAGTGAGCAGGCTGTCAACGCATGTAAAATCCTATCTTTATGGCGATTGATACAAAGTACCCAGTGACTAATCAATATGATATTCACTTTTATGAAAGAGAAGGTCATTACTCAATAGCCCAAACCAAAAATATAGTTACTTGTGAAGTTGCATGAAAACACCAGCTACTCTCTACATCTTTTTGTTGTAGATTACTTCAGTGTATGAACTCTAATACCTTCGTCACTTGGATGAACTCTATTATGAAAGAGGCCATTTAATTAAAGGAATGCCAATCTCGACTCTTGCTGGTAATGGTCTTTGGATACAAGATACAATACTTCCACTGCTGCTCCTGGCCAGCATTCCATTCAACCGGTGCAGCCTTTGTATTCAGGTAGTCACGGGGATGTATACATCTGTTGTTTATCAAGACAATCAACATGGCTACCAGGAATTACAGCTGGGAAATTCATTTCATAACCATTTATAACAGGTGCAACAGGTGGAATCAATCACCACAAATGCAACAGTTTCACCAGTTATACCTGAATAACTTGCAATCCATACACCCATGCCCAGGTGCAACAAGGTAGTTTCCTTATCCTGGAAGTGTCAAGTGTCATCATTAATCTTGCTGGTATTAGGTTAATCCACCTGATGCAAGGAATACAATAGCATCAACCAGTTCACCTGGATAACATTCCCATTCATACAACTTAATCCAGGTGAAACAGGTGGGCGTGTTTGTATTTTCATGTATTGGATATTCAGGGTAATGGCAATATGCATTTTATGTTCAGAACAACCTGGCTACCAGGAATACAGCTAGACCACATTCCATTCATACCATCTTTACTATGTGGCAACAGGTGGTAATATGTTGTACCATTCAATTTGGATACAGAAGTACAATAGCCCACCTGTGTGTACTTGTAACATTGTATCATACCAGACCATGTCAGGTGGCAATACAGTAGCTGAGTTAGTTCTGGACATTCAGATTGACATCAATGGTCTGTGCTGGTATTCTGATGTGACTAACTTTGACCTTGGTTTAAAAAACCAGGGTAGTCCTATATTAGTGGACTTTGTCCCTTTCCAAATACTGTGAAGGTGTGCCATAAAATTTGAGAAATTCCTCATGGATGGACTGTTTCGACCCATCCAGGAGGAATTTTTCTCACCCTGACATTTTAAACTTTCACAGTATTTTGAAAGAAAAAAGGTCCACTCATGTAGGACTACCCTGGGTTTAACCCAAGGTCTAAAGTTAGTCTCCCTTTCAGAATACCAGCTTTAGCATTTAAGCAATACCAATATGGTGTGGCGGTATAGACATTATTCCGAGATACCACCAATACAGGCTCATCCATTGCTCCTTAACATTCCCATTCATACCAGCTCATGACAGGTGGATGGACAGATTGTCCTTATGGCATCTGAATCGATTAACACAACCCAAATGACACGCACTGATGTTGCTTTCTTCATTTACATCACGATGGCGACTCTATACAATAATGACTTCTTCCATAAATATGTTCTCCAGTATTCTGATTATGAGTGTCTGGGTGTGAAACCAACAGGCAGCAGTGAGTACCAATGGAAAAAAAATGTCACTTGGAATATATTCATCAGAGTGTAGAAATATATATGAATAACAAGGTTTCTGAGTCACAGATCCAAAAACATGACAGCAACGACACATCCCGAAATATTTACACTCATTGTCAGGAGCCTTGTCACTTGGCGAACGACGAGCTGAGAAGACCTTTTATAGCATGATTTGAGTGATGTCATCCTTGTTGGTAACCAAATATGTTGGCTCATTTTATGATCAGCTGGTGAGATGTTGTTTAACTTATAAGACCCCTCATTGTTCATGATGCAATGACCTCTGCTTTTTATCCAGTGGCTTCTTTCCAGCCAAAGGTGTTAAATTACTTAGTTTCCAACTCAGCAAATTGGTTAATTATTTAGTTTCCAACACAAGCTTATTTCACAGTTTAATCTGGTTAAAATAAAAGATAAAATTGTTTTTTTAATAGTTTATTTTATATTTCTTAACTATAAAATGTCTTTCATGACCTTGTAGTGGCAGATCACTCTTTATACCCGTGAAGTCATTTAATTATTTCCCCATTGGGAATGAGGCACCAGCATTTGTTAATGTGTGTGGTTTAAAAGTCCAAGAACTTTTGGGTAGCTAGAGTTCCCTTTCCCCAAAAAAGTGTTTCACTCCAGGAGGATAACTTATGCATTAACAATGGATGAACATTTTTAAATCAAAAAATTCTATTTGTTGAATGAAAGCTCATTATAAAAATTTACAGACTAGTTCACAAGTACAAAATACTCAAAAAAGGCAGCCTCAGTGTTTTAAATTCAAAACAAACATAAAATTCTTCAGATACAATACGTCTACTAAAAAGAAATGTACTCATTTCAAATATAAACACGATTACTTATTAATAGCAATCAAAACAGTGCCATTGTAGCATGCATTATATTTTGTAGCACACGCTAATTATAAATGTAACATTTTCATAATTTCCAATTAGATACCATAATTCTCATCCTAGTTCCAACAAGAATTTTTGCAAAATTTATGAAGAAAATTATGACCAACTGATTTATGAATTTCAGCACCTCTTAATATTACAAACTACACTGGCTACAGTAAATATATAGAAAGTATATAATTATACAAAGCATTAACTATTATCCCATAGTCCGCTAACTTTAATCCTAAAAAAAATGGGCCAATAACAACACCTCGTTGTAGCTTTTTGACAACAATTAAAATTGTTTTACAAAATAAAACTTCTTTGCTTCTAGTAATCCATGATATTCATAATACATTATTATTAACATTCGGTTGTTTTACAAAATATAAAATAAAATTTTCAGAATCAAAATTGTTCCCTTTCTTTTCTGGTAATAATTATCTTTTTCTCATATCTTCAGTTTTTTCCCAAAAGGTCAAAGTCATAAGATACATCAGCATATCCAAGTTCTAGTACCACATTCCAGCTGTAGAGTTGGATTCTTTCAATTTAATTCATTGTGTTTCTATAAATATTTCCATAATTTGCGCTTTAATAACCAAACAAAGTTCTTTAGCACAATTATTTGATGAAAAAGATAGCAGGCAAACGCAATCTCAAGCATGATTTCGACCACTGAACCGCGACATCAATCATCACTGCTGTACCATCTGAGTATGAGTCGTTATATGATCTTGATCACTAACGACCAATATTTAGGCTAGATGCAATTACATAAGATTTCTAATAACCTAATTAGAGTTTTTGTAAGAGTTCTGGTCTCTCAAATAATAATAATATTATTACGTGCATTTTTGTTTTGGGTAACAGTTGTGTTGTGCTAGACCTGATTCTCATGTTAACTGTTAACAAGTAACTTGAGTTTACCTGTTATTTGATTATGCCAGAGTCCACACAGATGGCATAAGAATAACTGTTTATGTGTCGCAATAGATGTATGTGTCCAACTTTTGTACTACGTTCTTCAAGTTCCTACCTTTTGAATTACATTGAAAAGAATCTGGCAAAAGCACAAGTAAAAAATAATTTTATTTTAACAATTATTGATGACACAAACAACCCGGCTCAGTTCTTCATCGCGCTGAGCGGGTCGTCAAATCTCTGGGGCGTCTTTGGAGATGTCATCGCCCGCCGACGGTTTCTTGTCTGCAGGTCTTCTTCTTAGTCTTGGATTTCTTGGGTTGGCAATGCTGAGTGAGGCAGAAGATTCACTGGAATTTGGTGTATAAAAAGGATGCAAGTGATGAATAACTTGACTAACTAACTGGATGCAGGGATGGATGGTACTTGATTATCTTCAAAAGTTTGTGGTTTTAAAAAAATTAACTGCAGCCTAAATAAAGAAAACACTCATTTCTTGGAAAAAAAAATATCATTTTTTTGCCAAATTCTAAAATTTTGCCACTCCTACCAAATAAGGGCGACCCTGATATTCAATGAGATAGTCCTTTTGAAATCTATCCCATGACGTGAAAGACTTCAATGGGAGCTTTTCACATAGAAGCGTGGATTTTAAATGTAGTTACAACATGCCATTCTACTTGAAGTACATAAAGAAGTCTTTAATTAAAGTTTACACAGGTTTTTTAATCTTATGAATTACTAGTGCAGTTCACCCATGTTACCTTTGACCTGTGTGACCTTTGACTTCAGCGTTGTTCTATGCTCAGGTCAAGAGTCCTTTTGGCCAAATTTGTTAAAAGGCATTTCTAAGTGAATTGACCTTTAGATGACCTTTGACCTGCAGGGTAATCCCAATGACAACCCTCATTCCCCACCCACATACCAAATACCAGCTCCATACATCAAAGCACAAGGAAACACACAGGACAGACAGACAAACAAACAACTCTTGTTTTTTAGTAATATATAGATCTCTACAATTGCTTGAAAGAACAAAGAAAAGATAAGCTCCTACCTCCAGGAACATCTCCAAAGAGTCCTTGGTCCTGTTTCTTTTTCTTCTTCTCTTTTGGTTTGCTTGGAATGTCTGCAAAGATGTCAGTGGTATCACTGAACAGATCCTTGTCTGCTTTGGACGTTTTGCTCTTGGTCTTCTTGGGCGTCTCCTTCTCGCCAAAGAGGTCATCCTCATCATCCTATTTTGGAGGTAAAAGAAATTGGCACATTTATTTGACTTCAGGGAAACACAATGCTACAAAAGCACGTTGCCAAAAGAAAAAGAGGCTCAATTGGTATAAAATTGGCAGCAATGCAATGGGGTAAGCGGCCTCAGGGTACCTAACACCATATGATCTAAAAGGCCATTCTTCAGTCAGTTGTGACCAGAACCGTTGATTTTTTTTCTTTCAACCCAATGCTGTTTTGTCAACAGCTAACCCAATCTGTTCTTACTTTTTACATCATTAACAAACTGAGTCTAAACCTAGCCAAAAAATAATATATCACTTTCCCTTGATTGGTTTTTTTGTCATGGGGGGGGTGGGGGGGGAAAGGGCAAATAATTAAAGTTCGGTCAGTTTGTGACCGTCAGAAGGTCACACAATGTGACCAAACTTTGAGGGGCAACCATGACCCAAAATAACCAATATACCAAAAGTGAAAACATATTTTTGTTAGGTTTGGACTGAAGGTATTAAGAATTAAAAAGTAATTGGTTACGTTGACTAAACAGAATTGGAGCATGAAAGTAAAATAAAGCACCGTGTTTTGGTCACAAATGTGACTGAAGAATGGCTACCTTCTTAAACTTGTCACTCTGTTTTCATCTTTCTTTTGATGGATGTAAAGTTATGCCTAGGGTGACACTTAAATGAAAAAGAAACGCCATAGTGCATGCAATGCATGACTGGGAATGGATGATTGATTTGAGCTCAGAGAAAAGTGTCATTACAGTAATGTCATTTATACTACTTTGAAATAAAAGCCCACTACCCTACCCATATCCAATTAGTCCTACCCAGTCAAAAATGTAATTTTATCTTGCATGGTCACTTGGTGATTATGCACTTGTTCAGTTTCTTTGAATATAGTTATGTTGAGTTCTTAGAAGTTTGTTTAAAACACCTATATTCCTACCTGTGTATGTTTTTTAATTTGGGTTGACAGTTAATACCATAATCTAAGACTGAATATTTGATGTGATGTTTTTTAGGAAAACATTTAAATTTTCAAAATTCTAAAACTGCATTTGTAATATAGCAAAGAAAAAATTAACACAAATTTCTACAATTAGTTTGAGGACAGAGGTAGATGAACAGATTGCCAAATTTGGAAACCTTTTAAAAAGTGTTAATTTTTCACTAGTAATAATCATTTCTATTCTAGAATAAGCTGTCTACCTTACAAAAATATAAAATGGTAACAATACACAAGTAACATTGTATTTAGAGAAATACACAACAAGACAAGAGAGCATTATAAAAATCTAGATTGAGCCCAAATGGTTGACAAACAAGTTGAGGCACACATATAGATGGATATATTTAACACATACTGAAGGGGGGGGGGGTTGTAACTCTCAATATGACAGTTGCAGATTAAAGGTGCAACAAGAGATTTTTGAGGCACCCAAATATTGTGTCATAATAGTAATTTCATATAGATTAGGCACTCAATAGACACTCTTACCTTGTATTTGGCTACAGAAATGTTTTAAAAGAGAGAAAAAAGGTTATTTTGATTTGCTTATATTTCAATATAAAACATAGGCTGAATTTGTATTTGCTCCTATACGAAATTAGAAATTTCACAATTTTTGTACCAAAGAAACACTTCTCAAATTAATCCTTTTGGATGGGGATATTTTTGATGGAAAGCTTTACATCAGGACAAAAATCAGAATTTTCACATTTTTTTAGGGACACCTGTTATTTGAAATCTCTTGTTGCACCTTAAAGGTATATAGACCGCTTTCCTTGCAATGATGTTTTGAATTTGATATATTACAATTCCCAATTCAAGGAATTCAAATATATGCAGAGCTCATTTGCCAAGTAAGGTTAGTCTTATTTTAATATTGATTTATGACACAATTTAGATCAGTGGTCTATCTTCGGCTAATGGGGAAAGATTTTCAATTTTTAGGATCTAAGTAAGAGTTTCTACATTTAAAGCCTTGAAACCACGAGGCTGTGCTTTAATGAGGCTATTAACTTAATTGGTACTTTAAAAGGATACTTTATTTACAATGACTTGCTTCTGGGAAAGTTCACAACAGCAATTGACTCTAATTGGAATAATAGATCATCTTATTGACATCCAAGAGTGCTAGCCTCGCTGTGAGGCAATATAATCTCATACCCATGGCACAGTTCAGTAAGTCTCATTCACCTATGTATTTAGAAAGTACACCCCCTGATTTTAAGTACGATTCATCATACCCAGAACACATTAAGCCATGCTCATCTTAATGCATATTTATGCACTATGTAATGAACTGTGCCACCAGTGGATGAGCATATTGAAGTGTATGAAGAGCAATAAATGACTTTCTCTCCTCACCTCGATAACTGCTTGTTTCTTGGGCTCCTTTTTCTTAGATGTAGTAGATGGTGCTGACGTGGCAAATAAATCATCATCAAGAGATGGTTTTGGGGTGGCTGTTTGGTAAAGCAAAAGCAAGTATATTATGATGATGAAGAAACATTTGGAATCAAGATAATACACTTTAAGCTTCTTTATCAATATTGATAACATCCGCTTTTCTCATTTTTTTATTTCGAGGACACCATTTACGCTGGTCTTCTTTTTCTATCATCATCATCAAATCACATTAACTTTTAACTTCAACATTAATATAGCCCTTAATTCAAACAAGAATAGTAAGTCATTAACTGACATTCCACTCGGAAGATCTTTAAACCCAGACTGGTCCCATTTTGAAGACATGTTCACACTGGTGAATGAAGCCTTGGTTTGAATTCAAGGCATAATTACATTATACCCTTTGCACCTACTCTCTATCATGTGTTTTAGTCTAATTAAGAAATAAAGGGTGATGCAGTATCATTTATGGGTGAATAATGTATCCGAGGTCGGAAAAATTAACCCGAGGACACATTATGAGCCCATATAGATGATACTGCAACCCTTTATTTCTATTCTATTACCTAAAACATACTGATTTAATAAGAAATGCATTAATGCAGAATAATGGGCAGTAAACTGACCAATCAGAATGCTGCATTTTCAATAATGGGCAGCAGAGGTAATAGAATTCCATTTTTTGAGTGGGAGGATTTGTTGCATCAAAAAACCACTGCAAAAAGAAATGGACTTGTCATTGGCAATACTGGTCAATTTGATTGGCTATGCATGGGGCAATATGATGTAATTACCCGATCTGAGATATGATAGAAAGCACAATAATGGGACCAAAAATTTACCAGAGGGCAAAAAAGAATTTTTCATTGAAATTTATTTATGTGATTTAATTATAATTCATTGAACCAAATGATTCTCTCCTATCATTCTTTTTAAGTTGAAATATCACAAAAACTTGGCTGTTATGTGACAAAAATGTGGCATAGCTTTTGCTAATGTGACTTTTTTTGACAGAACTGTGCTAATGTGATGATAATTTGACAGATTTGTGCTATTGTGACATAATATTTGACATTTTTACTGCTAATGTGACGTTAATGTGCAGAATGAAAAGTATTTTTCTTTGTCACTAAAACGATGATGCATCATGTTTCTTTTTAATATTTTATTGCAAATAGTATTTCTTCTCGGAAAACAAAGGGACAATTAAAAAAGTTAAACAACATGCTTGAAGACAGCTGATTAATATTTGCTAATGTGACAGTATTTCATTGATGGATTGCTGTCACATTAGCACAAACTTTTTCTTGGCATGCCAAAAGAAAATGAAATCCTTTCTTTTAACATCCATGCATGTAAACCCTCACAATGCATGTTTCTAATATACATTTAAGCAAAATATTGAAAAATTCTACTTATAAATGCAGCTCCTTAGAAGGAGAATTTCTCGGTAAAATTTATTAAAAGTTTCTGAACCCAATGAAATCATCTCCAGTATATGTCTACATGCCTGGTCACATGTTAAAACATCAAGTTTGTGGATTCAGTAATTTATAAATATTTACCAACAACTTTAATTTTTGCTATGGTGACGGTACCCATTATTGTGCTTTCTGTCATATGGTAAGAAAATGTTCAAGATTCAACAAGATTTTCACATACATCTGTTGTTATAGTCCATTTCTCTACCTCTGTGCAGTGATATCATAACCTTGATGCAGCTTTTACGAATACGTCAAAATATGCCGTCTTTGTGCGTGCGTGTAAAAACACTGTCGCTTTAAACCAGCGCGCGATTTACTGGTGCAACCATCAAATCTCACGCTGATGTCATGGCATGGAGGTAGTGAAATGGAGTATAACAATTAACCATGTAATGAACACCTTCACAAGGTTTGATTTATAAAGGGCCATGGCTCGATCGCAAATACCCCTGTCCCCAGATCCCCAGATTTTTATCGAAAGTGGTCAATATTTTGGTGTTTGAAGAAAGATATCATAGAGCTAAAAGATGTTTGGTTTGAATTTTATGAGCAAAAACGTTTACCATTTTGGTCGACCAATATTTATTTTACACAGTTCTTAATGTATGGGCCTTACAAAATCATGTTTAGTTCTCAAACCAAAATGGATTCAACTATCGGCACGAAACTTTACAAATGGGATTTTTTGGTCAAGGTCATTCCATCAAGTTGAAACTAGAAGACAAAATCAGGTCATCCCTTTTTAATAAGTTTTGCTAAACTGAATTGAATTTGTGGTTTTGACTGGCCAAATAGTCTATTCTATGGGTCAAAAACATTTCCATGCAGAAAATTCACCCATTATGCAGTAGATGATGGGTTGGTACACAAATCTTATCATCTGTTGTCAAAGAGCTTTGCTTACCTTTCTTAGTAGGAGGGGAATCAGCAAACAAATCCTCATCAACAGAAATAGCTGCCGTATTAACTTTCTTCTTTGGCAGCACGCTGCTATCAGCAAACAAGTCATCATCAATAAGATCTGGCACTGTTGCCTTCTTAGTTTCCGTTTTCTTCACCTCCTTCTTGGCAGGAAGACTGGATGCAAACAAGTCATCCTCATCATCAAAAGGCAACGTCTTGACTTTAGAGACATCATCGTCTCCTAGTGGTGGAGGAGTTCTTTTTGTCTCCGGTCTTGGAGTGATACTTGTGATGTTATCACTTGGACTGACATCACCAAATAAGTCATCATTTCCAAATAAGTCTGTGCTTGCTGGTGTAGGTTTTGACTTTGGTTTTGATGCCTCCTTTGCGGGAGGTCTGCGGGAGGGAGAAGGCAAATCTTGGTAGGCTTCTTCTGGAACATCTGGATCATTGATGATGCTGTCGCTGTATAAAGCCGGGTTACTGGACAGTCGGGCTGCGGCGATGCGACTGTTTCTGGAAGGCGGTCTGCGTTTGACGGATACTCTAGCACGATTCTGTACAAAAATAACTCCACAACATTACTATCATTATTGAAATGGCCAAGTGTTGGTTATAAAGGGACAGGATGAGATTTTTTGAGGATACAAATTTCTCTCAATTTGCACTGGAATCGGTGGTAGAACACCCAACGAGAACGTTTCAAAGGTTTATTGGACAAACAAGTACAAAAAACTCCGCCTGCTATAGTTATCATCCCCATAGAAAAGCATACTTTGATTTTCTGTTGTGCACGACAGAAAATGCAAAATCATCATCTTAATGGTCTTATTACATAACAACTGCATATTTGGCTTATTCACTTCAGGTGTGATCTAATACATTGGTAAGCATTCCAAATATGCAAAAACCCGGGTTCAAAAAATTTGGGGTGCTTCTTTTTGGAAATGCCCTCGTGCCTCTTTAAGACATTTTTCTAATAGCACCAAATAATTTTTTATCACTGTTTTGGTGTGAACATTCACTAACTCTATGTGCACTGAGCCTTAGCTTTGGTGGTATATTTCAAAGCTCCTTTAGAATACTGTAAATCAAGACTTTTCAATTGCATGAAATTGTGAATTTAGCAAATGACAAAAGATTAACACTAAGTTCCATGCTTGCAAATATTTCTAATAGGTCTTCAATACCCAAAAATATAACTCAGAGGGATAAGCAGGGATTTGTCGATCTAAAACATCCAAAAATCATCCAAATTTGCATTTTGGTATATTTGTTACTGGCATGAATGTGCTAACATTACCAGCAAGTGGTACGCTTGAAATCCGTGTATTAAAGACAAGGCATTATATTTAATGCGATTCTTTAATTTCTACACATGTGTATTCCAACTTGAGATCAAACAAAGCCTTTCCTGTGAATATCCCACATTATTGTACACCATGACCACTGACCAGTACAGTTTGACCTCCAACACAAACATGACTGACCTTTGTTTATAAATGCTGTACTGGTGTAAACCATAATCAGCTGTTTAGTGTAGAATTTGAGACGCCATCACTGTATGTCTACTTGTGGGAGACGGTATGACAAATTTCCTCAAACACTTCATTTTTTCACTATTTGGTGTTTTTGTTCTCACATTGAAGTAGTTATATGGAATTGTACATATTTCTCTTTGATTTATAAGCTAAAAAAATGCACATCCATTTTTTTTATTCTCTCGCATTATCGCTGCTTACCCATTAAGGGCCTTATGTTGGTTTCCACTGTGATATGGTCAAGTGAAATTGTGCTTTTCATGCAACAGGAAGTTGAATTAAGGCTTTAGAATCTGTGGGTGTTACAGATTAATTTGGTAACACCCACATACACTTTGAGCTGGTAAAGTCTCAATTCCTTTGGCACAGTTCAGTAGCTTTCATTCACCAATGTATTTAGAAAATACACCCCCCTTTTTTGGGTATGATATGTGATACCCAGATCACACAAGGTCAGTTCATGTCAATGTATGTACTAGTACAACCCACTGAACTGTGTCCTTGTAACTCATAGTGATATCTCAAAATAGCCATAAAGTGACTCCATCTCTTTGTCAATCTGTGAAGTGACCAATTTGCGTCATTTTTCGGCACAATTCATAATGACATGCTCCGTACTAATATTTGAGAAAAAGAAACACAATGTAGCTTAGAAGAATTTGTTTACACAATATAAATATTAAATACACTACCTTGGCAATGTCGCTATCTAATGTCTTGATCTGTGCTGGCCTATCAAAGTCTATTGGCTCGGGCTCTACCTCTCTGCTAGGGGGCGCTGCACCAGGCTTAAGCGCTGATGGATCAATTGCTAAATTGGCCTGTGAATGAAGAAGAGAAGAACAAGTACATTGTTTGTGTCGATCACTTTCAAGTGTTTGGGGGTATGGATACATAATAGTGATGGAGTAGTCAGAAAATAATTCAGTTCAATCGAATTGTTCGGCTATGAATTTTAACTGAAGGGGTGAATTCAGTTTATTGAGGGCCGATGTTCTTGATGCTTTTAGCAAGTATACTGGTGCCACCTTTATATAACTAAAAAAAATAATAACAAAATAAACTGGAGCAGTCTTTTACACATTCTCTTTCAAAATCGATGCTTTTGACAGATTCTTTTGACCTTTTTCTTTGTTTAAGGCATGACGGATTTGGATATTTCTTTTTGGATGTCAAATAAAAGGCACTTATATTACCATACCCTTGTATTTGTACAATTTAAAAACATAATCATGCACAGGCAGAAATTAATGCAAAATTTTCTTAAACATCATGGTTCGAACAAGAGTTAGTAAAAGTTACGCGAAAAAAGTATTGATGAATGAACATGCGCGCTACGATCCATAGTGACAAGCTGTTTGTTAAGATGTGCAATAAAATAATGATACATTACAAGTTAGATTTACTGGAACTAACCCATTAACATTGTACATCATTAAATGTCTAGGCCCTTAGCTGCATGCAAATTATCTCATAATTTAACATTTTTTATTTTATGATTGCTTCAAACTAAACAGACATGATTTGATTTATAAAATACAGCTGTGATTGTAAAAAACAATATTGGTTGGACCCCTTTGAACTGCTAGAAATGAAACAATAGGTAAACTGCTTCTTATTTATTATTGTATTACAAGCCCCAGAAAAAACGAGTTGTCTCAGAAGAACCCACATGCCATTTTTTTAAAATTGGGATTGGTCTTTTAGTGCTTCTTTAAAAAATTTTTTGCTTCACTTGAAAGATTTCTTTTTCAGAAAAAATTGGAAAATTCAGCCATCAAAAATGAAAAAAAAGGGGATCAAAATGTAATAATTTTAAAAAATTCCCTCATTTCGAAGGAGCATTGTTCTTTTTCAAAAAATGAATTTCCATCTTTTCAACTTTCTTCTGAGAACAAAATTGGTTTTTTTTTGCCAAATTGTCAGAGACCTTGCAAACAATACATCCATTTGCAACTCATTTAGGTTGTTGTTGATTATATTGTCATGATTCATAATATTCTTCAGCAAAAAAACCATTATTTCTTTAATTTGAATTTGGTACTGATTTCAAATTTCATTCCACAAAAATATTTCCTGTGCCGAGACTATTATACAGGTAGAAAACTAATACAGTCAAAAAAAGAAATGCTGTCTCATGCATCTCTTTACTCCATGCCATGTCAATCTTCAATCTCATCATATTTAAGCACATGCTCATCACATCACGTCCATGCTAACTGCCACACACTGTAAAGCTCTAACATTCCCTAAGACAGAAACCAGTTGGACGCTTTGGCGATGTCAGCACAGAACTTTGGTATAGCTCCATTGTGATGCAGGTGCCGACTTCTGATTGGTTGCTTTGGAATTGGAATGATGACCAGGTTTATACGGTGAGGGGCTTGGGAGACCATCGTGGATTTGCACTGGAGGCACTTCTTGCTATGAGGACGGAAATAATATTTATAGTCTCTTGATTTTGGTTATTTGTTACTTTTGGAATAGGAGGAAGGGCCTTTCAACGAGGGAATCTTGATCCCTCATGGATCTTTGTAGGATTCTATTATCCAGTGGTTAGTCAAGCAAACATCAACAATCGGACCAATTGGTTTTAGGGAGAGTTTTGGTTCAGTCTCACTATGTTCAAGACTTCGGACTTAACAATCCATTGCTGCAATAAACGATCAAACTTCAGTTTGCAGACTACTGCGTGATTGGAGTCTTCTAAAAGATTCTTTTCCATATCAAGACACCTTAATAATCCACTCTGGTGCCATATTTGGGGGATGGGAATTCTTCTTCTGGCCGCTGTTGTGGCTTCCTTTAGTTCTAACTCCTCTTGAGGAATCTTTCGCCCTTGGTTTAGACTCGAGTCAATCCTGTTTTTTCCTGTTGTAGGTTTGGGAAATTTTGTCCCCTTCTTACGCTGTACTTTGACTGCCAATGAGGCTATGCAGATGCTTACTTTTCGCCTCATGCTTTTTGGAGCGGTGTGCCATCAGGACCAGGTTTCTTGTTGGCATTCACTTTCATGAGAGTCATAATAGTACCATTGTGAAATTTGAAAAGTGGACCCGGTGCTTCCTGGTGGTGCATGGGGGACCCACATTTCTTCCTTGTGCTCATCTGCTTATCTCACTTTGCATGTGCTACAATTGTTTTGGTGTTAGGACTTTTAAAAACACATGCCCCCATTATTGGAGGTTCGGGACTCAAAAACCCGGAATTTTCCACTGGAGAAACCAATCCTTCTTTCTGCTTCCGATCTTTTTTTTACAGGTGAAAATGAACTGCTCTTTTACTTTGGTTTGTTCTAACTGGTGATGGCGACCTCCTTCTCTGTTTTGAAGTTTAACAGGGGGACCACTGACCGATCCCTCTGCCTTCCATTTTCGTGAAGTCCAAAGGGAGACTGTTATCGTGTGAATGCCATTTTTACACTGGCAGAACGGAGATCTGTTTCTATCTGAAATTGTTCATCTGCTGCAGGAAAACATGTTTAACATGGATCCACCTAGGAACTTGGAGGAGATGATGGCATGTTGCCGTGGAAGCCATTCATTGCTGGCAGGTGACTTGGCGAGGTAGGGGTTGCTGATCTCTGTGTTTTGTTGTTGATTTTGGTGGTGATTGAATGCACCCACTTACAGGTTTCCAGCAAAGAAGTCAATTGTGGAGGAAGAGGGGGGATGGTGTATTGGATTCTTCCAGGTGGCGGCGGGACGGCAGATGGGTGCTTCATGGGTTGTGAGATACATCTGGTATAGGAACCTCTGGAGAAGGCTTCGTCTTACCTGTTCCTACTTGAAGAGGTGAAGTTTCCTTGTAGGATGGTGGCGTATATTCGTCTACGGTGGTTGTGCCAAGCATGGAGGAGGCGTGGTGGCGTTAGTTTGGAAGCACTTATCCTTTGGCGCAAGTGCTTTTCTGGATCAAGGGCGATTGCGTCCATTTTTTTTTTGTTTCGTAAAAGAGCCCGAAGCTTTAATAGGTGCACCGTGAATACTTTGAGAAAGCTTTCCAATTGCTTTCCGGTCTTGCTGAACTGATACCGCCTTCAGCGGGAGTTCCACTTGTGGTTTTGCATTTGCCTTTATAACTGCCATGTGATGGCAAGTACAATGGCTTAGTAGGCGGACGAACCCTTCATTAGCAGAAGTTGGAATAGTCTTGATATTTGCAACAATTTCTTAGATTGTTTGCTGGGTTAGATTTGATGCAAAAACCATGGTGCTGCTGTAGAGATACTGGAGATTAGCTTTCTCTTGGAGCACATGACGAAAACTAAGACCGGGTTTCCTGCTTCAAGGAGTCGTTCTAGGTACATGGTGGCGTAGGGATTTGGGATAGGTGACAGCATTCATCGGGCCATAGAGCCCAATGGTGAGCGTTGTTGAACGATTCTGTGGACTTGGATCAAGGTTTGGAAGAGTCACATACTGAGATCGGGAGCGAGAAGAGAATTTGCCCCCGTTGGTGGTAAAGTTGGAGGACGGATTGGGATACTCCAAGAATGGCACAGGGCAAGAAGTCTGCAGAATTGGGCATGCCTGGTCCCAAATTGGGCTTAGGAACTAAAACTGGTGCGGAACACTTCCTTGGCCAAATGTGCGATGAATGGTGTTAAAATGCTTCACGAGTAGGTGGAGAATCAAAAATGAGATGCTTGGAGGCATGGGAGGGATGGCACTGTCTTGTCTGCATGAGAGATTTGTACATGGGAGAGGAGGAGTAGTGGAGGTGCGTGGTTTGATGGTGGACAAAGTAATTCCACCACTTTCAGCTGGTCATTGCCTGCCAAGACTTGTATTGCTGCTGCCTCAGAGAATCGCAGAAGGCCTGGAATAGAAGATGCTATATCCCGATGGCCAGGATCATAATCTGGAGTTGTAACCAGGTTGTCCATACCGGTGATTGATGGTGATGCGGTGATGTCTTCACCATTGCCCAAACTTTTCTTGCACAATGGAGAATATTCTTCAGTCCGATTCCGATTGCTGAAGGAAATCATGCGGACATGCAGTGACCCACCAGGTGAAGAAAAGAAGGCCTGAAGACATTCTGAACTCTGTCTTATTGGTGCAGGAAGGGCTAACAGGTACTTGGGCTTTGGTGGGTTGGTAGGGTTTCGGAAGTGGCATCGGAGGAGATCTGTATTTATGCACACCATCCATACCTCGAGGTTGTGGGTTGCCGACTTGTCTGTGACTCTTGGTTTCCTAAAGATTTTCTTCTGGAAATTAGGTAACATCACAAAACAAAGGGGAAGCAAATTGTTTTGGATTTGGAGTGGATGTTGCTCTTTTGCAGTTGGCGAAAACATTGTAATCGCATTTGGGGGTTGATGTTGCCTACGGGTGGCTCTTTTCAGGTCGCAGGAGGGGGAACCTTTTCTCACCATTCGCCTTCTGATTATTATCTCTTGACGGGCAGTGGCTTGAGATGGTGCGGAAACAGGGTAATGGCGATGGCCTTTGGAGGTGACTTCTTAGCAGAGTTTCTTTCATATGTGGATCTGATTGGAGAAAGAAGGAGATGTGGTGGGGAACACGATGGTGATCTAAAATACAAAAAATGGCGGTGGTGGTAAAGTGTAATGGTTTACTTCCTAAAAGGTTGGGATACAGTGACATTGGGTCGGGTCTGCTAGGAGGGATATTATTATTTGTATTACTGCATGGGGAATTTAGGCAAGGGGTTGTAGGGGGTCGCTGGCAGTGGGAACTACCAGGAGCCGGCTTAGAGCAACGTCTGGTAAGCTTCAGAGGTCGTCGGTTGGTTGGTTAACTCGGCGCGTGGTTTCACACGGCCTTTCGGACGCGGGGATATAAATTCTAGCTGGTATAGGTGGCTCGTACAAATCGGGGGCAAGATAATCGCCATCTCCATTCCATGTCCTGCAGGGAGGGGGCATGCCGTGGTCTGGGGGGGAGGGGGTTTGCGAACTGGCGTAAAGGTTTTTGCTTGGTGACTTAGTGCGTGAAATGACTTCCAGGCGTGGGCGAAATTTGTAGGTGCGTTGCACTACTGGAATAAATTAGGCATTGAAAGGATTTATCAAATGATATCAGCATGCCACTGATTTGTATCTCCCATTCCCTTTGCTGACCATATTTATTTGAAATTAAACGAAGGGCAAGGTTTGAATTGAATTTAAAATATTATGGACAAATCTTTTTTAATCATGCAGTATCAGAGATATCAGGCCACTAAAAATGTTTAAATTAAAAGCGGTTATAGACGAATTTTGATAATTAGTTTTGGAGTTTTTACTGAAACACTTTCCATGCAGCCCACTACACCTGCAAACATTGCCAAAACACACTTGCACACACCACAACACAAACACCATTTACCACAAAGTGCACACATACACTGTTCCACAAGTGCAAATGCACATCACGAAACAGGACCGCTCTGTTAAGTTCAAGTTAAAGTGAAGAAACCAATTCCCACATTCCACATACTTAAAATGGATCAACTTGCAGTTAATTAGCTAATAAGAAAAAAACGCCAATAATTTGGTAAATCTTAACATCCACCTCTCGTTCTCAGCCTCCCTTTGCCAACCTTTCCAAACTGTCTCTTACCACACAAAAAAAAAAATCAAATTTGCCATTAATTTTACAGATTAAACATATGCACAAATGTACTCAATCCTAAATTACATACAGAAATGTTCACAACTAAATGACAGGGAATTTTATGTTGTCCTGAAAGCCTGCATCTGACACTTTAAAATATTACATTGTTAAAAAATTAAAACCTAATATATTCCCAGTTTTGAAAAAAAATCACAAGAAATATGGCTAAAGTTGCACAACACTTACTTTTTGACAAGACTTAGATAAAAATGCATCACATATTAGGACGAAGAAAGGGTGCGCTACTCGTTCTACATACCAATGTTGATTACTCTATATCCAACATGACTATGTAGTACTTAATAGCTATGACTAGGGTGGCTGGGGTAATGAATGTATATGGCTTATTGGCATGTTCAATGTGACGATTGGACACTGCTACTAATGGGAGAACCATCCGACGTTGCGATTTTGAAAGCTCCCTAATGTTTACACAGTTGGGACACCTACACAACCGTCTGATTCCGAGGCTTAGGAAGTTGGACCTATTCTATATCTTTGAAAAGCACCTGTTATGCTGGTTCCAAACACACTATACTTTTATACCACCCCAATAGGACGAGGTTATATTGTTCGGCACATAAAAACCAAATATACTCAAGCGTTTCCGTGGAATCGAATGCACACGCCAAAAAACATACACCACTGCATCTCTTGAGTTGGCTTGCGCCACCATTAGTTCCATATCCGTTCGCAATGTTATTGAGGCCGCCTTTTTTGGTTGGTTGGTAATCAACAGGATTATGCTAAATGTGTATATCAGATTAATTTAGCGACAACTATTGTTCAATGATGTATCGTCTAAGTAGGACTGCAACATGCAGAGGTGGCAAACGGCAATCTTTACCAATTGGTTACCATGGCAACAGTAATCACATCACCGCCCCAATTGAAAATCATAGCACATTGATTATTGACAACGTCTACATTACAATACAATTAGTGTTCATAATCTCATTTTTAAGCGCATTAAAAGGAAGGTTTTGTATGGTTATAAGGACAGTATTTTTGGATCAAAGGAATCTACTGAAGTTAAACAGCATGATCAGAACTAAGACAAGGACCATATGATCACCGTGATTTATCTGGATTTTTTGTTAACATACCAGGAAACTTGTTTCTGTAAGTGATAAAAACTTTCTATTATCAATGTAATAATGATATATATATCACAAAAAATGCTTCCTATCAAAGAGAGAAATAGCGCCATTTTGTTGTTATGGTACACAATGTAGAATGGACTTAACACAAAAAAATTAGCAAGCTTATTCTGATGACCTTGACAAACTAACCCTTATTTTAAATCTGATATCCGCGCATGCACAGTCCGCCAAGACTCAACGCAAACCGACAGTAGGTGTCCGCCATCTTGCAAACACATTTTGCGAATAAGCTATTCACACCCAAAGATATCTAGGAGGGAATAAAATTGGGTCACTAGCCAAAAACATGCACTTTAAATAGTGTCTACATTAAATTAGCCTTGTGTCTTGTGTTTGAGCAATTCTGTCTATATATATTAACCTACACAACCGGATTCCCACTTTGATGTAAAATCATGTAGTAGGTAAACTCCAGTGTACTCCTAGTGTAACTATAGAGTACCACTACTACATACACAGCTAGGATTCTTCATTGCTTAACATATGTATTAGGTAATCCCTTAGTACTCCTACTGTGACTATGAGTAACCACCTATCTAATTACACAATCAGATCAGGTCTCACTTTGGTGAATATTTATGCAGCCCCAGTACTCTGTGTAATCAAGGATATACCTAATATCTAGATTAACACAGTCCAATTCCTAATGGTTGGTGTACACCATGGCAATAGGTACTCGGGTCTCCGTTGTGTGACCAAACAGAGTTACCATTATTGAGAGAGCTAAACCATATCCAGGTTTGGGTTTGATGGTAAAAACACCATCCGCAAAGGGTTAACCTAAAAAAGTGCACTTGAGGTTGGCCACTCTCTAAGGTACACACAAGGCATCATAGGGCTATGCTGTGTTAGCAGATTACTCCTTGTGCACTCTCCTAAGGCACACATGGAAAGGGCATACCACAATGGGTTACTCACTAATCAAGACTATATATGTATGGTAGGTACACTTCAGTTACGCATCAATACATCTGGTCTATAGTTCCCATGTTGGACCATGCAATGGAGGGAATCTTGCTGTGTTGTGATAACACACCTGGCCTGTTGAACATGTCTGACTATTCCCAGGGCTGATCATGCTGTTTTACTGCACATTCTAAGGAGGTTTACAGTTTCTGCAAATTATATATATTTCACCACCAATGTTCCAAAATCAATTAAAGTAGAGGTTCTTTTCCCAATTCCAATGGCTGGGGACATCTTTTGCAAAAGGTACAATTTGTGTAGTTGCAAGCTAAATGATTGGGGTATTTTAAGAAAAGTGTATCAGAGGATTTTGACCTTTGAAATAAGGTGTTTAATACCATTTATCAAAGAGCTATAATTATTGATGGCTCTATAAAAATTTACTATTGCAATGAGGAAACTGTGAGGTGAAACTTACAAAAGAGCTGAAAGACAAATATGAATGCCTGAAAATTAAAAAGCAGAGAGGGATATTAAGCTATTGAAAGTAGGTACTTATGTTGAGAGTTGATTGGGTTAATTGTAATAAAGAGTGCCAATTGATCTTTTAGTGATTTTGCAGAAGCAATGTTAATGTAATCTTAACCATGACAAAAGAATA